>KZ868929.1:60382-73622 GCA_003456935.1 Machilis hrabei | reverse complement strand
TATGTTGCCACTATAAATCAGGGCTTTAAAAATAAAGAACATTTTAGTAAACAAAAAATAAATGGATGCTTGGCAATTATAACAGATAACTGTCGTTACAATTTCTATTTTTTTATTCTCGTATATTTTATGTGATACCGAAAAGAGTTCAGACCCCACGCCACACAGGAGCGGTGCTCCTTTCGCTGTGCATTTCTTTATTGAGTTATTAAAGTTATTTGGGGAAAAAAAAGGAGGTAACCGTTGTTAATATTNCTTCTTTTATAATTGCAAAACTGTGTAAAATGTGTCTTATTTATTGGGTAAGTGATTTAATGTTGAATTGTTTATAGTTGGTGCATATGATCTCCTGCGCCATACTACGGGCATAAGCATTGCCATCTATCGGCACTTTTGGGCAATAGCACTTGACACGCTAAGCGGCCGTAAGAGACTGTAACTAAGGAGAGCTCTAGCGAGGATCGAGGAGACGGTGTTTCAACCAATCACAGCGTGCGATACTCAAAGCAGACCGCAAACTCTTATGAGAATAATAACCGTTCAACAAAATATAGATTTAACAGGGCATTACTAACAGAGACGTTACATTCGCATGATAAATTTATTTTACTGAAAAATGCCAAAAATAATTTACTGCTTTGGTACTATAACAGTAACAATGTAATGTTNTCTATTTTCAATATCAAAACTAATGTTGGTCCTTTATTATTTAACGAAAACAACAAAAACATTCTGCACATTGAACATTTCTTGCATCACACACAAATGGAATGCTAATAACCTGTATTTTGGACCCAAACACATTTGAAAAGACAGTAAAATTAATCGGAGTAAAATCTGTTAAGGAGAAACTAATGCAGTAGTCCTCGTAGAGTGCCTAACATTGGATTCAAAGTTATGGATACTAGAGTTTGAACAGTTCAACACCCATATAATGAGAATGGGTAGGCCAAACTTAATTTTTTTTTCACCAAAATTGTTCAGATTGTATGTAGATTTCTGGAAGGACCCAAAAAGATTTTTAGACAATAATTACCGAAACGGAAAAAAATGTACCACTTTTTTAGGCACTCCAGTAGGTATCCCCAAGTTTAAGCTTCTGTACAGTCAAAACAGATGATCCAATTGTAACCAAATATCAGTACAGTACTTCAAATATAATACATTAAAGAAAGCATGACTAAAATTAATGCAATACTGACAATTCTGCAACCCCACTCTTTACTCTCTTGCATGACCCATTAATATTTACCAAAAATACAGTTCAATAGAAATTTTTAGCACCCACCTACATATTTCACACTTTTAAAATTACACAATTTATACATTTTAAATGATCCTAAGTCTTTGTCCAACCTTGCTTCGGCCTTGAAAATGCTAATTTACGTTTAGAATAAGAACTTTTCCTATTTAAATGACAATGATTTTAAATTGTAGTCATGCATTCTTGATCATATTTGAAGTACTGTACTAAAATTTGGTTGCAATTGAATCATCCAGTCCGATTCTACAGGGGCTTAAACTTGAGAATCCCTACCAGAGGGCCCAAAAAGTGGCATTTTTTACTGTTTAGACCAAAATAACATTGAGGGAAAAATTCTAAAAAATCCTTTTTTGCCATTCCTAAAATCTACATACAAATAGAAAATTTTGTGGAAAAAAAATTATATTCATATAGCTGTTCTCAATACATAGGCTTTCAAACTCTAGTATCCATAAATTTGATTCCGATAGTAGTAGCTAGGTACACACTTCAAAACTAACAAATTAAGACACATGCACATTGTAGTCATTGGACCCAAACAGAGTTAAAATACTAATGAAATTGAATAGCTACAAAGGAAATCTGCAGTAATTATTGTGTTATTCCTTGTAGCCTACGCAGTGCATAGTGGTCTACAAACACATTAATAACATAAAAATGAAAGACAGACTTCTTGTACACTGTACCAAATGCATGAAAACAGTTGGAATTCTAATAAAATTGAACAGCAATAAAAACTGTTAAAGATAAATTAATGCAGCATTCTTGCAGTACCCAGTGGCTAGATGCCCACTTGAAAGACCAAAATTTAAGATAAAATTAATTTACACTATACTACTTGCACCCAAACACAATAGGAATACTAATAAAATTGAACAGGAATAAGAGTACTCTGTAGAAATTAATGTGTTAGTCCTGTACCTCCTGTTTGTCTTTGGTTTCGTCATGTTTTTCAGGGGGGAGGCCTCCCTCAGTGTTGCGAACGCATTATTAACATAAAAATTAATGACAGACTTTTTGTATACCATACATAACACATGGAAACACAGTAGGAATGCTAATAAAGTTAAACAACAATAAGAGTACTCTGTAGAAATTAATGGATTCCTTGTTCACAATACCTAGTGGTATTATAACATAAAAATGAATGACAGACTTTTTGTATACCATACATAACATGAAAACACAGTAGGAATGCTAATAAAACTGAACAGCAATAAGAGTCCTTGTATGACAGACTTTTTGTATACCATACATTACACATGAAAACACAGTAGGAATGCTAATAAAATTGAACAATAATACCAGTACTCTGTAGAAATGAATGCATTAGTCCTTGTACAGAATACTTAGTGGTTTATGAACACATTAATAACATAAAAATAAATGACAGCCTTTTTTGTACACCGTACATAACACATGAAAACACAGCTGGAATGCTAATAAAGCTGAACAGCAATAAAAATAAATGTTCATAACTTTCTGAGTTATATTAATAATAATAATGATCACTTCATCAATTATATTTTAATTTTATACGGTTTTGGAGAAGACATATTCAATATAATACATAAAGACAGCATTTATGACATACTAATCTAACTAAACTCCATTCACAACAAAATCCAGTTCATATTCAACCCGAACACAACCACTTGCTAACTGTCCTTCATATTTTAGATCAAAAGTGACAACACCACCCTCTATCTTGACCTGTACAAAAAAGTCACACACACCAACAAATATTTAAATTAACAAAGCAAGTACCTCAAATCACACACAAAAAAAATTAGCATAGTGAAAAACAGAGCACAATGTACACCTTCTACACAGTGTGTGATTTGTAGAGGGTGAGAGAGGTTGGGACTTTCCCCAATGCTGTAATCATCCCAGGCGGGGATATTATCACTCACCCTGCTGCATTATTGACAACTCTACTGGCATACTGGAAGGCAGTGTTTACTAAAATAAAAAGATGTCCGATTTAGATATTTGGTGATTTACTCAAATGATATCTCATTAAAACTTGTGATTTGTATGTAATGTTTCTGTAGTTATAATTGCCAAATCTTGCAACCCTGTAAAAGTACTCAAACTCGCACCCTTGATGCCCCTTATCCATTCAAATCTCTTATTCCAAATTCCAAGGATCCAAACGGTTTACTTTCCCCTAAACACCCACGTCTGGGCATGTCCTACTTTAGTAATAACTCGGAATTAACCATTAGGCTCTACATGTTTTGGACAATGTCTCAGTAGCAGAAGTTGTTGGTGTCACATTTAGTTAATGTGCCATAAATTGATGCATCACTGCATCCTAGTGAAATAAGAGTATTGTTTCTAGAATGCCTTACTAGTTTTACTAAGTATTTTTTTATAAAAGGTACGTGCTAGGAAACAAATACGCTCTTTTTGTTTTAACCTCATTAATCAAGAACCAAAAATGATTGCAGTAATAAAGATAAAAAGTGCAAATAGCAAAAGTGATTATGGATCATCATCATTCAGTGTTGAAGAAATTTATGATGGAAGTGAGCTAAAAAGAGTAAAACCTGATGTTCTGTCAGAAGCAATATGCAAGTGTTAATGAGTTTGACCTCTAAAATTGGTAAACTGCATTGGTATGCCTAGTTTTCAAATTTGGGAAAAAATACTAACATTAAACAATAATAATTTAGTTGCCTGTTCTGAAATTTGTAAGCGTAATGTGGACAAAATGGAGCATGTGTGAATTGATAGTTGACATTTCTGCATGCAATTCAAAGAACTTTAATGACAAAATTGGTGGTCACAGGAGATGTAAGTCATACGTTATGTGTACAGAAATTTGGAGGAACAAAAATAAAAAGCTTATACAAGAAAGAGTCTATGCACAAAAGTGATAATCTGTGGCAGCATCAAAATAAAGAAAAAATGAAAATAACTTCCTCAGTGATGCAAACAGAAAACATGTTGGCCGAGAAAAACTTCGTTAAGACACATTCCCGATTCATGGAGTTTCAAAAATTAAATGGACTATAGATAACAAAAGTGCTTTATTCAGACCATGCATGCCAAAATATGAAAATTATAACTGAGCATCCCTATATATACACCACAAACGGTGTTTCACTGACGATACAGCTTCAAATCCGTATTATATTAAAATATAATTTCATGAGTTTATTGACAAAGTGATTATTATATTATAAGCAATAAAAATATTCAGGAGAAATTAACACATCAGTCCTTCAACAGTGCCCAGTGGCTAGGTACACCCATCAAAGACCAAAAAAAAAATAAAAATAAAGAGGAGGCAATATTGATGTACACTGTACTAATTACACCCAAACACACTATTCAAACTGAACAGCAATAAAAGCTGATCTAGCAAAATTAGTGCAGCAAAATATGTAATGAGTATGAAAACAATATGATAAGCATACAGAACAAAGCCATACTGAAGTACAAACTTAAAAGTGTGTAACTGCTGCCACTTCAAACATAAATATCACAAGTTTTGTAAACTATTACAAACACAAATCTTAAACTCTACCTTGCACATGGTACACAAGTGGACCCGTTTTTTACTCTTTTAAAATGAAATTACTCTGCAGTCAACAAACTTGGCTAGTTTCTTGCATCATTATGCATTTCATTTTCTTTTTGGTTTTCCAAATTATCACAGACATAATAAAACCATCAACACTGTTACTGGGTGATGGCTATATAACAGTTAATTAGTCTGAATAAATTATCTTTGGAAACATAGAAAATCACATACCCCAGTACAAATAGCTCGCAAGCTGGATTTTAATGAAGTTTAGACACCACTGTACAAATTGGAAGTGATCCCTTTGTTGCTAAAATATCACTTCTTGAACTTTTGAAGGATCTGTTGTCTGAAATGGACGAATTCTCACGTTTGCTCGAAGTGTTTTAAATTTGTTATGTAACTACCGATTCGTTCATTTTAGATTCTGCCACACTAATCGCAATGTCCCTTGTACCTACCATCCCAAGACCTAGCCCGAAGACGACGCGGCGAATTTTCTTTTGCCTGAGCTGCGTGCGTGTCATTCATTTTCTTTTGCCACTTCTGAGATGACACCGTGTCCACATTTTTCAACTTGGCTGAGCTTTCATTTTCCAGGATTTTAATTTTGTTTTGATTGTTAGGAGAACCCGGTGTTTTTGGTCTTTCTTTTTTGTCTGGAATCTTGGATGGTCCCAATGCATCCCGTCTTTCCACTTCTTTTGGAACATTGGAGGTAACTAATATTTCTAGTGGATCCTCTTCTTTTGGCACCTCGAATGTTCCTGGCCTTGACTTTGTTTCAGGTGATACGAAAGTTATGGCAGTACAACTAGGATCTAATCTTGTTAAATAATACAAGCTACATTCTATCCATTTGGCAAAGGACTCTAAATAAGGCTTTATAGGTATTGTAAAAACTGATATGTCGTCTACAGAAGCAGCACGATCATTGTTGTCTGAGATAACCCATACATTCTTACCAATACACCTTCCACGTGAATTACCTACTAAAGCCTGAGCTGCTGCTATGTACCTGCAAAAAGCATAACAGTATTATTAATGTTCACAATAAAAATGTGTTTCACAATTAAAAACACTAACTATTATACAGTACCGTGTGTTGCAATCATTAAATACAGCCAAAGAATGATTGACTATTTGTGCTGCTCTGTCATTTGATGTGACATCCCAAAACCCATCTGTTCCGATAACCAGTACACTCTTGTCTGTTATGCTCTCTCTCTCCAAATGTAAAACTTGCACCTGGTGTGATAGACCAAACAACAAATATAACCAAATTCAAGTTAAATTATAATCAGAGATGATTTTATCATCATATTATATCATCTATAGCTCATATGTTTGGTTTTAAAACCTGTCCCCGTCCCCCATCATCAAATATTNAAATATTATGTTTCTTGGGTTAACCCTGGAGTAATGCGAAAAAAATTCAGATTATCTTCATTTGTAATTTACAATCATGTTTCACCTGTTTGAAAACCCACAGTATTCATGTCTATTCTTCTGTTAGTAATTCTGCAAGCTAAGTTTATTGAAACATACAGAAAAGTTAAGACATTATTGTTATATTGCCAAACTATCATACGAGTAGAAGTGAATCAAGGCAGATGATTTAGAGCCGGTTTTATAAAGTCCTTCTAACTTTTATCTTCTCTCTAACTCAACATTTGCATTCTAAAATCTTCTGCTAAGCGTTAGATAGCAGTTGAAAGTAAGATAACTTAGTAGAGCCTTTGGGTGGTTTCTAAACATATAACTTACGCTAAGTCCCAGAAAGCATTGCGATTTGGATCAGCTGGCACTTAGATTAGTTTTTTATGAATAGGTAAGGTAATTCTAGTTTTGGGATTATAATCTAGCTGATTGTACTAGAAATGTAAGAAGTGTAAAAATGGGATAAAGTTATATAGAATAAGGGTTGTGCATGTATAAATATGGTGATGTTTTGTTGGTGTTAAGCCCTTCTATTCACTGCAAACACTGAACACACCTTTTTAACAGAACTTGTATTTTCTAGCTTAATACCTAGCCAATATTAACTTCCCGGTACATCTAGAGCAAACGCGGCTTCTGCGCACAATGGAAGTTGCTATTTAAATTTTCTTTTCTTTGATAATCACCTAACCTTACTGGCTTACCTAAAAAATCTAGTTTTTCGCTTACAGTGTTTTATTTTTGTCCAAACTCATCCATTATAACTAATTTAATTTTCACAGAGGCTCTGGATCTAGTGAATCTAGTAGCAGGTTAATGGTGAGCAATAGTTAGCACAGGAGTGGGCTAGTTCATATAACTTGTGAATCTAATACAGCTTTTTTACTGTGTGTGCTATGAAACACTGAAGATAAGTGCACACCTTTTTACAGGAGTTGACCCTTTTCCAATTGAACATCTACACTATGATGCCAGTTGAAATGGTTTATAAAAAGTTGTTAGAATGTACATCAGGATAAGTTCCTTGTCAGTAGAGCTGCTTCAGCTGAGGCAAAACCTTGTTTTTAGCTTTATACCTAGCAAACAATAAGGCTTACATTTAATTAGATATAAATTACATACCACATTGAATACCAACATATCACACCATTTGTGTATAATCTTGGGTCTTAATTAGTAAACTAGACCACTCCTATGCCACACCTTCACAACACATACACAAATCCTGAAAATCTACACGAACACAACATTACCCTATGCACTACTCTTATTCTACGTAACATAATCCCATTTGTACACTTTACCCTACAGTCAAGAAAATTGGAACCCCTACACTGTAAGTATATTACGTATTCTTAACAAACATAACCTCAACCTTAATATTATTATATAGGCACTCCTATGCACTTTCCCAAATATTTTAGTGTAAATTCAAGTTTCTATTATTTTCATATCACAACCTTAGTGATGGATGTTAATTATATGAAAACAATACCTAGCAAAATTTAGGAACAGAGCGAAAAACAATTTATCTTCAGTTAAGTTAAATACAATATATAATATTGACGTTCAGGTAGATCCAGAGCAATCACAACTTTGCTTATGCACAGAAGCTGCAATTTAATTTGTATTTTCTTTAACAAGGCTTCAATAAACTCCATACCTAACCTAACCAGACTTAAATAAAATAAAGTGTTTGAAGATTTTTTTTTTCTATCCAGAGTCGTCCATTATAACACAATTCAATTTCAAGGCGGCTCTGGATATAATGAATCCTATAGTATTGCCTGAAAACAAGTCAAAATCTTCTTTGACATAAAGATTTTAGAAAGTTCTTTATCATTTTAAGGTGTGTTCAAGGTAAATGTTATTTGCAGCAGGGCTATATCATCTGTTATTTTTAACAGTTGTTTCTTAGTAGTAATCACTACTACTTTTCTCTGCTACTCCCAAAGAGCAGCAACAGTTTTCACTGCAACCGAAGAATAGCTGTATATCCCATCTGTAGAAGAGAAACAACTTTTGTAAGCACTCACATTTGTTTTGAGCACTTATGAATGAAACAGTTGTACCAACCACCTCATTACAGACTATCTATGACTTAAAGTTATCCAGGAGATGAAAATGCATTGTAGAACGGAAGTCAGATTTAGCAGCTACTAAATTTATCTTGTTTCTAAAGTTAGCGAGACTTTGTAAAACCGGCCCTTAGTAAACTAACATAACCTTAACTTATAAAATAATCAATGATTTGGAGAAAAAAGAGCAGCTCTGCCCATTCTTTATATTGAAAACCTTGCTCAACTAATAAAATAATTAAGATAAAATTCAAGGTCTGAAGGGGAATAATAATAAAAGATAACTATAACAAGGTCTTGACATTTAATAAGATATTTTCATGACAATAAGGCAATACAGTTCAGAGTACAAATTTATGGTCTAACTGGCATTAAAAATGATCCACATTAATGTTTGCAATGTCATCTCATATTATTACTGCTCTATAGACTTACAATCTAATCTTATTAATTCCGATGTGATCAGTGGCATAACAATGTATTTCTATTAAAGGGGGACACGTTTGTGGTGGAGCATCCCCTACATTTGGCGCCCCAGGAAAACAATAGATTATTCCTTTCTCGTATTGTCATTACATCCCTACAAAAAACACAACCAGTAATGTTTGGTAACTTCAATTAGCAATAATGCGTGTATAATGTAATACTATAATAATGAGTAATTGATAAGTGAACTTACCTCTCACATTCTGTAGTAGAAGAACATGTAATCACTCTTAGTTTAGCACATTATTACATTCACTTCCTTGACATGCATCACTTGTTAATAAATTATTTTCGCTTGAAAATAGTACATTTGTACCTCAACTGAATTTTAAGTAGAGTACCGGTATAATAAAAATTATAAAATATGTAAAGTAGTAGTTTTAGAGTTTTGCTTTTTAATATTCGTACCTACAAAATCATATATTTCATGTNGGAAAGAGAACTGTTTACTCATTTAACAAATATTCATTTGTTCAGCTCCACTTATAATTTCACACTTTACCAAAAACACTCACAGAATAAGAGTTATTAATAAACTCTTTGCACAATCTGACGGTGATTAAATCAACTAAACGAAATTAAATGAACTCCAACACACTATTTCACATCTAATTAAATAGTTATAAAAGTTACAGTAGTACAATCCACAAAGGAAACACACGTACACACCCTCACACGTTTAACTTTAATGGCAATATTTGGTCACTTCTGACTAGGTCAACAAGANGAAACCATTGACTAATCCCTCTAAAGTGTCGAGTACACTTTTCGACTATATTGTTCTAAACGGTAGTGGGAATACAGATTAATTTTGAACAGTCTTACATTTGATATTTGACAGATAGACGCAGCCCATGCGGGAGGAAATTTTCTTTCTCCTGCTAACGCACATTAGGGTTGTCAACAAAAGAAGCTATTCTGAGAACCATGGGCGCTGACTAAAAATTTACATTGGGTGCTCTAATTTTGTCTTCCCCAATAATCAGTTATATTATTACTATTTTAAAAACATTTGAAAACGGTGGTTAAGATATTTTACTATGCTCCATCGCTACATAACCTATACCATCTAGCATTTGGTGCTTGCCCTTTAGCATATCACAGTGTGATAAAAATTGCACTCTGTGTTTAAAATAAAAAAAGTGCTATGCACCCCTTCCGACAGCTATGTTGGATGCTCGAGCACCAAAGCACCCGTGCTGAGAATCGTATATATAAAAAAAATGTGGTCTGCTGCTGTAGACTGGAAATTCTCGAACGAAGTCAAGAAGCAAAGGTGAAAGAACTGATGATGATGATATGTAGTGTTTAAAGTCCTATCGACACTTGATGGGTCATTTCAGGACGATCAAATAAACCATACAGTGTATAAATAGGAATAATAAGTGTTTTGTATTTGTCAAAAGTAACTAAGAAAATACATTCAGAATTTAAAATAACATGTGTGACCACTAAACACTAAATTAATATAAGCACGCTTAGGAGTTAAAACTACACATAAGTCGTATTCCAATTATACAGAGAAACGCGATCTTGAGTAAACTCCCAAAGCAAAATTCAAATTTAGGGGTGTCTTTTCAATTCCTTTTATTTAAAAAACCCTTTCAAATATAAATTTTGTTACAAACAGTATCACTAAAATGGATTCATTTACTTATTTAATAGAAGCTGCTAACAAAACGGTGTAACCTATAATGCGAATGCATCATGAGAATAAGAAACTGGGAGGCACGATTGGTAGGTAGGAATTTATGGATATATTTCTTGAAGGTCTGAAGGTGTAAGTTAAAAGAAAGGCAAATACAAATTATTTTCATAGAGGCTCTCCCAGAACTGGACAGTGATACGGTGAATGTCACGTACGTGTATAGAGAACAGGGAGCTGCTCTTCAGGTGCCCTAAGAAGTTCATGTTCAGTTTCTAAGCGTCCTATGCTGTGGTGGTAAGTGGCACATTAAAGAATAATATCTACTCTTTAAGGAGCAATAGAACAACAGGGGCTTATAGACAGTAGAGCCTAAAGGCATAAATATTTCGTAAGTGGGGCGCCACTGCAATGGCTGCAGCTGCTTCAGTAGCACCCATAAAACTGCACCCCAAACTATGGTTGATGAAGGTTCTAGGTTCATACAAATAGTTGCATCTAATTTGTTGCCACCCCAAAACAAATAGAATTAAACATGTGGCTGCAACCACTGAGGTCTTCATAATATCAATTGTCATAGAAACGCTTGCCAGGGCGATATTAACGTCAAATGTTAGATGTTACTCAATGTCATAAAAATATTACCTATTAGCTGATTTTGGCTCTTTATATATGCTTTAGAGGTGCCCATTATCGATATGTAGTAGATGTCAAAAATTGTTGAGTAAGGTTCCAATAATAGCTATTTTTTAAAGGCACTTGATTTGCATACGAGAACCATCTGAAGGAGAGTAGGAATTTTTCTATCTAGTCATAATAGTAAGAGTTTAATTTCCACAAATTACAGTTCCCTTCAAACATTTTTGTCGGAGCTGAGAAGCACCTGGCGGCGCCCCTAGACAGATTTAGGGGTAACTCTGTCCCCTGTCCTTCCCTGTTACGCCTCTGGATGTAAGGTACTCTTTAAAAAAGATATATGTGGTGTGTCCAAAAACAGACCAAACTAGCCGACATGCAACAGTGGCACTATGTAGTGGTAACCTTAATATTTAACCTCACATCTGCATGATTATGCCACAGCAATAAGTGACAGAGTTACATTAAGTGAAGTGAACTTGTCTCTTGCACCTTTTGCGTTTTCTTCAAAAGTGAAGCACGAAAGACATTGAACAGCAACATGTTCAAACGAAATTCTGTTTGAAACTGGCAAAATATTTTACTAAGACTTTTCAGACATTGAAGCAAGCTTATGGAGAGGATTGTTTAAGCCATACACACTGTTATGAATGGTACCAAAGCTTCAAACCAGACAAATCAAAATTGGACGGCCTATCACTTTAATGGACAATGATCATGTTGACAAAGTGCTTGCGCAGTGATTTGTAAAAATCATCCTTTAAGTTTCTGAAGAAGTAGGTGCCACACAATTTTGGTAAAAAAAAAATTGAGATTTATTGTTTTCCTGCCAAATTTATGGCATGTCTTTGGACACATGAGCAAAAGGCGAACTATGTCACAGTCAGCCAGGAGCTGTTTGATTGTTCAAATGCTGACAAAACCTATCTGAAAAATGTCGTAACAAGTGACTAAACGTGGGTGTACAGTTACAATTTCTAAACAAAAGTGCAATCATCACAGTGGGTGGGTTGCTCTTCCAAGATCTTCATGAAAAAATCACAGTATGCATAACATACAAATTCACTTTACCCCACATTACTCAATGACTAATTCACGCAGTATGATCAGCTTAAGTTGAGATCAAAGCTCAAGTTCACTGATGCAAACCACCACAGTCATGAGTTATCTGTGCTGGCACCCTATTTAGAATGTTCCGTTTCTTTCTGGACCCACCATGTATTTTGATAACTTCAGGACTAGATTTTTAGTAGTAAAGCTTTTTTGACTTATACATTCACTACATAATTCATAGTTTTATTTCTGTGAAATACCTGTACTACGTATGATCATCTACAGCACAGTATAGTTTTTCTTAGTCTCTGAGATGGAAAAAAATGTATTTCCAAATAAAGTAGATTTTTATATCTCCTATCTCCACTTTTAATCAAATGCATATTTTTCTGAAAAAATTGGCAAAATATTTTCATTGCATTGTTTATGATAATGATTACTGCTGTTTAATGTCACGTTAATAGTACAATTTATTAAATGATTGTTAAACAACTTACAAGGGGAGTTTGTTAGGTGGTCATCACCGAATATATTGAAACTCGGAGGGCATGTAGTACACATCTATAGTTGTCACAGGGTGCAGCCACTTTACTAGATAGCCAATAGTTTTTGACAAAATGGCAGTGAAAGATTTAGCAGGTATTACTTATGCCCGCGTGGTGATAGAAACGGTAGAGGTGTCACGGTGGCCGAGGTGGTTAAGGCGCCTGGTCAGAACGCGGGACGTTACTGGTTCGAATCTAAAAGTTTGCTACACATACTTTTTTTTTATTTCATGAATATTGTAGTGAAAGTAATGGTAGTGTTGTTTAAAAACATATTTTAGCTAATAAAACTAGATTCCGTGTGACGTTTAATTTTACAAACAAGTGAAAATTTATATAAAAAATCTACAACACTCCGTTTACTTATTAAAACAAAATAGGGAAATTATGGATCACCAAGATGCTATTAAACTTCATTCTCTTATTCATAATCAGTTGAGTGCACCACTATTCCAAAATATGATTCAATATGCGTGGTTTGCCTTCAAATTGACTGCAGAAAGAGTACAGTTTAAAAATGACAACGCCGTTTGTTTTCCACGTTCACTCATGAAACAAAAA
>KZ868928.1:127765-140665 GCA_003456935.1 Machilis hrabei | reverse complement strand
CATTTGTAATATCCTTGCTATGTAATCAAAATGCAACGTCAAAAAAGTTAGTGTGTATCAGGTGTATTTTAATTTTTAAAAGTAAAAGTGTGTAGGCCTCAAATATAAGGATTTTAAATGGTATTTTATGGCAAGAAAAAAATTAAGAAAATGGTAAGCCAATGGGTTAAACATGTAAAAAGTGGAGCACATTAGTTCTTCGTTTTGTCAAACAATATCTAAGCTTATGAAATATTTCCTCCTGCTGGATTGGTGTACCTGAAATAACTTGGTTGATATTGCTAAATTATTGAAGAGCTTTTGAAATGTAAGTGCTCAAATTAATTATATTGAAATTATTTAAATTTAAAAAAAAATATGAGGTATGTATCTTGAACATTTCTAGTTTTGCAGTCAGACCTTTGTATGAAGTGATATGAAAGCTGAGTTCTGAGCGATTATTGAGGACATGCTTTCCATGTGAATAGCATTATGGCTCGTTTTCTGTGACACTTTCAGTTGTCCTGTGGAAAGGTCCATTACATAGAGATAGATGCATTAAATAACCGTAGTAGCTCACAAGCATAGGGCCTACTACGGCTTTATTATATTGTTGTTTTGTTTTATTAAGATTGCAGTATTATTTATGTAGTAAGCTAGTCATTTTTTTTGTCTGTCCTATTGAGAAAAAAAATCAGTTAAATTTCTGTGAAGTTAACCTAATTATTTTTACTACCTATTTTAGGAGAAGATGGATCAAAACCAAGAATTCTGCTTGCGATGGGGCAACTATCAACAGCAGTTAAGCCTGGCTCTTTTAGGATTACAGCAGCAGGAGCTTCTGGTTGATGTGACCCTTTCGTGTAGTGGAAGAACACTGAAAGCACATAGAGCTGTTTTGTCTGCATGCTCATCATATTTTCAGGTACCGTAGTTCTTTAATCTTTTTACTACCTCAGATTAAGTGCAAAGGACATCCCAAAACAACAGAGTATTTTTACTGGGAGCTGGCAAAACGACAAGTAGGCTACATTATTAAACTCAAGGTATTATGTAACCATTGCAGCCATCAGTTTGCCATTTTACATGTGTAGTGTTCAGTAACATAAGATTGAAGACTGCATTCAGTTGTATTTTAATCACCCTATGGTTTTTTAATGTTTTTTTCAAAAAGAGTGATTCCAATTTAAAAATCGAAAAGTGTTGTGCGACAAAATTTTATGTGCATTTAAGTCAAAGTGTTCCGGAGACCTTAAATTCATGAAGGGAGCGTACAAAGATGAATAACTTACCTGGTTAATTTAACAATTTTTTGGTGGCGCAAACAGTTTAAAGATCTCAGAGAATCAGCGTGTTATAATTTCACTACCTATCTTTAAAAATAGTAGGGGGGGGGAGACATTTGCCATAACCTATCTATAGTTCAGTTACAGTGTCCTAGAATAAGTAGGCCTAGTGGTTAAAAGCCCTAACTCGCCTGTGGAAAAACAATTGAAGGTTTTGGATGCCAAATTTGATAAATACGCGATCAGAGGTGCTGCCATCTAATATCTGATTCTGTACACATTTCATCATAATAGCTGATTCTGTATATATTTCATTGTATTCCTTCATGAAATTGTCATATTTCAATATTTGAATGGCTTTTGTATAAAATAAGGTTTACACTGATTGTAAACACAAACTTTTATATGACAAAAAATGGTGATTAAATACGTAATTACGAGACGAAACTTTTTTTTAAGAATAAACAGCACCGTATTAAAATATGTACAAAACTGGATAATGGATGGCAGCACCTCTGGTCGCGTGTTTATCAATTTTGGCATCCACATAGCGATAAAAAGTTAATTTGAGGTTTGCATACTACTTATTCTAGAGTGCTATAGTTCAGACCTAGCCCCATGCAACTTTTGGCTATTTCCGGGTCTTAAGGAATGCTTGTGAGGATGACTTTATGCATCCAATCAGATACAGATGTACCGAATGCCATGCATTACAAAAGAGGGCTTCCTTAATGTAAATTAGAAAGAACTCTAGGATTGTTCTATTCAACTTTCAGGATGTAACTTTGAAAAAGATTAATATGTTTTTGTATAAATATATTGATGGATTTAGTTAACTCAATCTCAGTTGTTATGGGATTCCCATTGTATTTCAACTTGTATTGCTGCTCAAAGTTAGCCATGTATCGGGTATAGGGAAACAGTAACTGCACTGTTTTCTAGGTAGCCTATCAGTTTGGAAGTTGTATTAACAGTAAAAGTAAGTTTAAAATATACATGTAGAACTTATCACTACGAAAGTGTTTCCTTGTGAGAAGAATAATTTTAAATAGATTAGAACTGTTTTCTCTGGAAGTCAGTTTAATAGTAAAAGGTCTGAACCCAGATTGCGATTTGTTTAAGGTACCAAGATTCATATTATGGAAATGCTTTAGGTTGATTGAAATTTACATCAATCGCTTTTCGCTGTGCCTCCACTTTCAACGTTTATCCCAAAAGACGGCTACTAGTATAATCTTGTATTCGTGCTGTATGCTTCATGGTCAGACTTGTAGGAAATCAGCACTACTCGGCTTAAATAAATATTGTTATTTATTTTGGTTAAAGTAATGTTAAAACACCTTTACAAGCATGAGAGTACATACTGTTGAGATAAGAAATTCGAGCCCGTCTGCGGCGGATTCATCTCGGTGATAACCGAAAGCTGTTTAATTTTTACTGTTGCATGGTATGTTTTGTAATTCTTGTGAAGGCATTTCCATGGCACATTAAATAGTGATATTATTAGCAACTCAGAGACAAAACTATCTAGATTAAAAGCTGAGTTGTGCTGACTCCATACTTGGGGCAAGGGCTCATCTCCAGGATATAAACCCATATACCATTTATAATTTGGCTGTTTGTACAAGCAGCTTCTGTGTTATTTCTTTCCACAAGAAAAACAAATTCGTAATTAAACTGTGAGAGCTCTGTTTTTGTGTTATGAAGGCAGGTCTTGTTCTTCTGGAAAACACTGCTGTTCCTCGGGGCATTGATTTCACCATTAGTGGTAGAAAGTGTAAGTCTTCTCTGCCAGTTATCCTGTTTTCTTGTTTAACACTGCTTGCTATTGATGTTGGATGTAGTACAATGAAAGCTTAATGTCACAGTCACCACTGTTATACTAATAGTCCATTTTTTCAAGAGTGTTGTGTGTTCTGAACTCATGTTTCCAGTACAGAAATAAAATTGAAGTGTCTATAATTGTATGTGTTGCACAGTTCAACAAATATTATTCTGTAACCTGAAAACGTAATTTCATGTTTATTATAAATACAGTGTCATCAAATGTTAAACAAGGCTTTCATATCTGTAGTACAAAAGGAAGTGAAAAGTAAACTCATTTATCCCCAAACCGTTTACATTGACTGTAAGAAGGAGCCATTAGCCAGTTTTTGTTTTACATAAACAAGTTAAATTTGTTAAATTATTTTATAAATTGAGATAAAATTAATTGGTTTAGAAATTTCCTCTCATAGTGAAATATAATTTCATCAAAATTCAATATAAGGCAACCTAAACTTTAATTTTTGTTTTAAAAATTTGCTACAAAATAAATCAAATACTTGGATACCGTCATTAAATTTTTTTTTTTTACTTTACTTTGAAACCATTTCCAAAGGTGTGTTTCTTTTATCCTTTGAGATTGTAAAATGTTTTATTTCACTTTTTGTAATTTAATTCATTATTTTGGGTGTATTTTAAGGTTGCATTATTTTAAATAATGTGTGAACTAAGACTGTAAATGGCGATTCCACTTTCCTGGTGTCAATATTTGGAAGAGTGTACTCCTTTCTTCTTTCGGATATTCTCCGTTCCTACAGGTATTGCACTCTGAATCTTTGGCTTTATCTTGTTTAACACAAGACGATTCAAAATGGGTCAGTATAAGAATACAAGACATGCTTAACAAAGCTGGGCATTATAGATCAGTTTACATTTAAGTGATTTAACCAAAGCTAGTGTGACATTGAAATTTAGTGTTAAAGGATATTCTGTCATTCCAGGACCTGTTTACTGAAACTACTCACGTACATCCACATCCACTGGTTATTCTGAAGGATGTTGACTTTGAAGAACTTGAATTGTTGGTGCAGTTCATGTACCATGGAGAAGTGAACGTGTCTCACGAGGCTTTGCCTGGATTTTTAAGAACAGCAGAGGCACTTTGTGTCAGAGGGTTGACAGACACGAATAATTTCGTCGACAAGGACAACAGTGATGCTGAAGAAATCGCAGCGGCTAGAAATCAAGCAAACACTATTCGTCCTGTGAGGCGGACTCTAGGTAATATTTTTGTTCCAACTTCGTTCACAATAGAAGGCTACTGAGATAAACAGGATTATTTTATTTTAATTAACTGAATATAAAAAGCACAGTTTCTGTTGAATTTAGGAATGAGTACTTTTTGTGGAAGATACATGGGTTTTTGATTCTAACACTATAGGGGTAGTACAATGGTTCCTGTGATTATGGAAAACAGAAATGAAGCTAAATCTTTCCAGACAACGTGTGGTGCTTACTGGCTTCTTGACACCTTATGATCATTTTGCATCAGACAAGATATATGAAAGTAATTTTGTTAAGAGAAGAATAATTGTTAATACAGCACAGTATATAACTCAGCTTAAAACCAAATGAAGTACATTTTTTATTTGTGTTGATTGACTTTTGTCTGTATGTTCAACAAATTTTGGTAGAGTATATGCCTTATTTTTATTGCCTTGGAAAAAATATATACATTTTTAGAGTTGTGTCAGTATTATTGCAACTTTAGCACTATTTATCAGTGTCGGTAGGCAAACAGTAGCCAGCGCACTCNTTTTCGTAGAAAAGTCTGTAACACGTATAGTGTTTTTAGAAAATAAAAACATCTCTTATAGCCTACAAGGGTAAATACAAAATTGAAGGTATTTTGTGTATAAAACAAACACCTCCTGTTAGAACTTGCTCCCAATGTAGGCATAGCAACTACATTGTTGGACAGGTCTACATGTGTTTCACCAGTTGTATGTACTCTACCTCATTTGTGCAGTCTAAGTGGAATCGTGTCAACTCCGCATACTAGTCGAACCAGTAGTAAACAGGGTGGTGAGATCGGATTTTTGTGATAAGCAGGGATTATCTTAAGTTTTACAGAAGAATGGTAGCACAGTATGTATAAAAAGGTATTAGCTGAAGAGTAAGAATTTTAGAAGTAATATACTAACGTGATTAATGATGATTCGGGGGTTGCATTACAATATTTTTGAATGTGTCGCAGGGATGCATTACACTGGAAAAAATGTGTCCTCTAAAATATTCATGTGTCCTGTGCATATACCATTTTTTTATTGTGAAAAATTTACCTACCATATGACATATGTGTAACACTACTTTTGCACAACCTAATTTAAGATTGCAGGCTTACAATTTTTGCACATGTTTACACTGATTTTCACCTACCATTAAATATGTCAGAAACTTGCTTTATTTGGAAAAAAAAAACAAAGAACAAGGTCAGACATTTTCTTCTCTTTTTCATGTTCTCAAAGTTTTCAACGGTATCTTCTACATGAAATTTTGAAAGACTTGGTCTGCATAAGGAAACTCTCATTAACCAAGCCAGGTTTTCATGCAAAAGTTTGCTTCTGAATTTGGTTTTCAGTCTGTTTTGACAGGAGAAACCTCTCTCATAGTCAACACTACCAACAGGTATCGCCACCAACATTTCTGCCACTGTTTTGAAATCGGGAAACTCTTGACCGTAGTCAAACAAAGGCTCATAAACGCTTGCTTTTTTCCTAGTTCTAAGTTTACTTTTGGCACCCACGGTGTTTTTGCATTACAGGTTACCCTTTACACCTGTGAATCACACCATAATAAAGTAAGAGATGTTTTCCAAGAGGAAATAGATTGATAAGTGTTCAATGACCACCACATTCTGTGTCCAATGAATGGCAGAATTAGTGGTGAGTAAGTTCCCGTGAACTTATTTTTGGGGAATATTCCCGTAAACGGGAATTCACTGGGAATATTGGTCAAAACATTTTTTAATACATGATTTTTGTGTTGTTTTATACATATTCAAACCTCCTCTTTCATGCCATTTCACTGTCGTTCACATGAAATCAGATGTTTTCAAGATATTGGTAGGAAACATAAATCACTTCTATCTACATCATAGTTCATTAATCTTAATACATTCATGTGCTCAATCCCAGAAAGTCTATTGATTAATTAATCGATTTTCGATCTTTACTTAAAAAGTTGACTTTCCCATAAAAGTTAACTTTTAAGTGAAAGAAAGTCGACTTTTACGGCGAAGACTGTTAACTTGATTTTTGAAAAAGTTGATCAACAATTAGTCGGTTGTTCGGTTAACCGATTTTTTCGGGTACCGTAGTCAGGTTTTCGGTAATTTGTACATTATCAACTGTATACGGTAATTGTATTATGAGATTATTTAGTATTTAATATATACATGCAATGGATGCTACCAGAAACGTTTGCTATCATATAAAAATTCCGTTTGCATAATCACACTAATGAATGCATTAGGCGCTGGCGTATGTCTGTGGGTCTGGAACACAATAGCATGGCCAGGTCGTGGTAATAAAAGAGCAGAGCTACTGCGTGTTGCCTACCTTAACGGGGTTGATAGGATTCAATGTCCTCCACACTACATGACATGGTCAGGAATCACATACATGCATTAGTGATTTGAAGATTCAATTTTCTAGAGAAGATCCAGCTGTCTTCATTTTATTTGCAGTTTAAATGTACATGTCATCTTTAATTTATGTGCACAAATAACAAAAATTATGCTAGCACTTGTTGATAATATACATGATTTATCAGAAAACATTTTAAATAAATATAAAGGTTGTTTTTCTGGTTCACTGACAACGCTTCGGGGTTCGTATGGGTCTATGGGGAATAACTTCAGATGGGGAACATGGGTTCGAAGATGCCTCGTTTTGACGCTACATGGCGTCAAAGGTACCTCTGTGACGTCACACTGAAGAGCTTAACCAGAACACTCTTGTGATGTCTCTTGTGAATGACTCCTCACAAAAACCGAAAAGTCAATTGAAACTGCCAGCCCTAGTTCAAATGTATTAAAGAAACTCTTTTCAAGAAACAAAACCCCCATGTCCACTAATGTTAACCTACAAATCTTCCAAGAAATTGTAGAATTTATTGTATAAATACAGTTAATAAAACAATAAATGCTCCTCAAATAGCACAGTCAAACATACGATTAAATGGTTCATAAAATAGCTGCAGTACATATTAGCTAATTGATTTAGGCCTACTGTAGTTTAAGCATTGTTACTCAGCAAGAAAAAATTAAAACCAGTGTTTCTTGTTTAGATAAATGTTTCCAGTAATGTGCATTTAGATAAAGTCTTTTAGCTAGCCAAGTTCCTTGTCAAATGTACAACTGTATGTACTCATTGATAGTTTTGTTGAGTCTTTTTAAGTTGTACTTAATAATTGCACTGAATTATGTAAATGCGCTATTTAAAACCAATGTTCCCAGTTTTCGGGAATGTTACTAGGGGGTGGGGAATATTCCCGGAAGGTTTCTGAATATTCCCGTGGGAATATTTCCACCTACCCACCACTAGGCAGAATGCAGTCTTTCTGCAGTACCGTTACAATGCAGCGAAGGTCTCTATACACCCTCGAAAGGCGTTATGCTATTTTAAGGAGCAATGCGAAGGTGATTAGTAGTCTTTTTCTATATTTCCTTCAAAATATGGTATTACATTTGCAGGGGAGATTTTCTATTGAAAATGGTACTGTGTTGGGAAAATGTTTTAATGTACTGTGTGAATTGTATTAAATTATATTTGAATGAAGTGTTTCGTGCATATTAAAAAGGTTCAAAATTAACAATCTGGTTTAACCAGCTAGAAATATAGTGTTAGAGGGAGATGGAGCAGAGGCACAACGAGACTAATTTTCTCAGATAAGATGACTTGGTAAAGTGGCCACAGATATTCAGAATGCCATGAAAACAAGAAAGTAAATTATGAACAGTTAAAAAAGTATTGAAAGAACTACAATTTCTCTCTAACTAATATTGAGATATTTCCCTGATCAGAATAAACATAGATACTGTAGATTCGGTGGGATATGCTGGAATTTTTATGTAACGCATTGGAATTAAGAGTCACAGAACATATGTGCACTGTTCCATGTCTACTCTTTTTTTTTTCCTTTTTCTGCAACTATTACCAATATAAGGCATTACCTTTGTGTATCAGTCGCGTATGTTATGTAACATCTGCGAGTCCTCTACAAGATGCCTTTGTTTTGATCTTTAAGTTATCAGATGCATGTTTTGCTTGCCTGGGTTCCAGGGCAAACTTCAGTCATTGTGATGCATTGTTGCAATGCAGATTGGGTCTCTATTAGATCTTTTAAACCCAGATAATCAAATCATGTTATGAGACTTTGCATCTGCTGAACTTCAGCGCAGGTGAATGTTGTATTAGATCTTTTAAAATCTAAGAGTTCAGTGTGAATTCACATTTGGTATAATGTTAAAAGAAAAGATTAAGGAACAGCTGTTTTAACACTAGGATCCACCCCAGCGTGAGCTGCTGAATAATACTTTCCCTTGGAAAGAATTTTATGAACCAAACAGCAATGTTATAATTAAATCCTTTTTATGGTCTGTACATGGCAATGCTCTTAAAAACCATGAAATTTATTGATAATTTGTTGTGCCATCCATTTGCAGACAGACCACCACAGAGATATGAAAGTGTAACACCACAACCAAGTTTGGTAAAGTCGGAACCTGTAGAACCAGACATCAGCCCTGGCCATCAGACCAAAAAACGTCGACGGTCCCCTTCAGTGGAAGACACGAAGCCCTTGCAAAGATCTACAGATAAAGTCCACGCTGCAGAGTTGACACCACCGGTAAGAAAGAGTGCATGTTTTAGTGACACATTTTCACACTGTGGTCTGTATTGGTGCAATGATTAGCAGGTGTTCCATCTAGTAGGATAATTCTCAGTTTACTGACATAGCTTCACTTTTTTTTTTTTCTACCTCTGTGGTTGGTCACCGGTATGCAAAGGAGGCTCTTAAGGATTTCTAATCTCTTATATTTGACTGCCCTGCTTTGTCTGATCAACATTAACATTCAGATAGAGGGGTAGGGACATGTCTTTACTGTCTTTTTTGCTGCATGATTTTCTTACCTTTTTTTCTTTCATATTTTTCGTTTTCCCTATCTTTACATAGGTGATTTTACCAAGTATCACAGTTTGACAGTATATTCCTGTGCTGAAAAGCTTCAACTTAGAATAAAGAAAGTATTCTCAGCAGTTTGAGAGTCTCTTGTTCCAAAAGGCCTGTATGCAATAAAATTCCATCCAGATTCTGAACTCTTCATTGGGCAAACACTGTTCCGTTTGTAGAAATATTTAGTTGTTTTTTTTCATTATATTAGACAAGAAATTAAACTAGAAACCACACCAATGCCAGCTACAAATTTGTTTTCAAAGAGCACTGAACATTTTAAAAGTCTTCAGTGGGAGCTGATTACCAATGCATACTGTGTTTTTGTCATTCACTTGTACATTCAAGGTTAGACTATGGCTCCATCATATAAGGTCTGCTAGTGACTCCTATCTTAGCTTACTAGATGGAAATCTGAATCTAAGGTAATATAATATCCGAGTTAGCTAATAAATACTATAATCTAATTACTTTTGTTTTAGTAATGGTAAAACGCCATCACAAACATGATGTAACTTACAATTAAATCACTAAAGCCACACTGGCTTAAGAATGTACGCTGATGCATTTCAAAGTACCCGGATCCCAAACTTCTGTGCGGAGTTTGGGTTCCTGCCCATGAAGGTCTTCATGGCAACGAAGTAGCAGACTTGGCTGTCAAAGCGGCAGTCGCCAATGTCCAGTGGATCTGACAAATCGCAGTGCCATCAGATGTCTCTTTTGACCTGAAATGACAGTGCCTTGCAGAATGGAAGGAAGAATGGGAGTCTGTCCCAGTGAATAAACTAGGAGCCATCAAAGCCTCTCCCACGGTCTCGAAGACAGCCTCGCAACCCAGCCGTCGAGAAGAGCTAATTCTTCCTCGCTTCCGAATTGGACACTGTCAGTTTTCGCATTCCTACTTACTGAAGAAAGAAGAGGCTTCTCTCTGTCTCAGCTGCATGGTTCCACTCACAGTAAAGCACCGGTTAACCGCCTGCACCCGCTTCAATGTCCAGTGCCAGACTCGCCTACAGTCATCTGACTTAGCTGTCATTCTCGGTGATGTGCCGTCTGCTGTGACCCGTCTGTTCAATGTCGTTTCTGCACGTGACTTCCTGAAACTGGTCTAACCCAAACTTACTCCCCCCCGAAGAGTTTTCGCCGTGTCGAGGCGGGGGGGCTTGCGTGCTCCAATGATCCCCTGGGCCATGCCGGATAGTGCTACACATACCGGACAGGCCAGGGGTGAGGAGCCAGACCAAGAAAAACTCACGTTTGTNTTTAACGTGTTGAAATGTCTTTTTAGCTTTTTACATGCCTCTGGGCTTTTTCGCTGTCTGTGATATTTTTCATATAATTTTATCTATACACTATATTTTAGTTATATATATATATTTATTATTTTAATGTAATGTAACAAAATATATTTCATCGGCGCAAATGACCCTTTTGGTGTCGACGTGCCGTTAAACAAGACATCATCATCATCATCACCAAACTTACTATAGCTTTCCATAACCTGGGGCGCTAATGACCCTGCTGTCGATGCGCCCTTAAGCCCCAATCAATCAATCAGTCTGGCGAACCNTCGTTAACATCTGAATTAGAGAACTTTTAGTCTACACTGCCAAATTATAGGCACTTCCTCAACACCCTCATACAAGTCATATGTTCCCTTCCAAACGCCACACGTCCAGTAGGTTTATGTCTTACAGATGCATTTATTACAAGAAGGATCCATTTGGCAGTTCCAGTATTGCCATATATGCATCCCATCCCCCCATGGTTGACCTTGACCGACCCCAAGACCATGCCGTGCATTAGATCTAATAAAGAGTTACACTTAGTTTTGTATCAGATTTTTAAGGCATTTATAGTGATGACTGTAAATCTGATACCAGTGTGGGATGCACTTTCACAAATGAAAACGACTCTTGTATCTGTGTGCTGAAATTTGGTAGAACATCTAGAATACATAAAGCTTTAATCTGTACAGATTCACTTGGCTCTCTACTAAGCATATCTGAACGGATTCCCTTGGCTCTCTATTAAGCGTTGATGACGTCCCAAAACAAAAACAAAATGACAAGTATGTTGTGAAGCTTAACCTGTTTTGTAATTGTCGCTACTGTCAGTTTTCTTCTTTACAAGCATAGGGTTCAGTAATACAAGATTGAGTTCAATATTTTGCAATAATCCTACTGTTTTTTAAAGTTTTATTTTACGAGCGATTCCACTTTAAAAAATGAACAACGTTGTTATGCGTTATAAGCTTCTTCAGAATAAGACTCAGGACCTCACTGTCATTTATCCAAGTCGCCATCTTTGAAGAATGCCAAGTCGCTTCACAGTAGTGACAATTTCTTCAAAGGTGGCGACTTGGCAAACGTCAGCGAGGTCCTGACAGTCTTATTCTGAGGAAGCTTGACAGGAACATCTCAACAAAATATTAATACTATAAGAACATCTGGTGTACGGTAAGAACGTCTTTTCTAATTCCAATTAACATAATGTGTACCTATACCTGTTTCCAACAGAACTTAAAAAATGTTGTGCAATAAAATGTTATGTGTGTTTTGGGTAAAAGTGCTCTGGTGACCATAAAATTGATGAAGAAAGCTTACAAAGATGAGTGTCTGAGGGCATCGACAATTTCTTATTGGCTCAAACAGTTTAATGAACCAAACTGGTTCCTCATGGGGGGCGACCTTCAACAGCAATGTCTCAAACAGTGTCGATTATGATTCTGTCTACAGTCTAGAAGTAGCCCCATGCTATTCCCACATCTTAGGGAATGCCTGTAAGGATGACAGTTGGCATCCGGTGTAGAGGTGTTTTGAAATACTTTCCAAAAGTAGGATTTCCTGAACACCTTTAAAAATGGAAAGAATGTTGGGATTGCTGTATTAGAGTCTCAGGACATTACTTTTAAATTAAATAATTTGTTTTTGTAAATAAATATAATTACTGATTTTAATTTTAATTTAGCATCGCTTGTTTTGTGATGTTCATTGTATATTACCAAGTTGACATGCTGTGAAACAACGTGCATGTTGTTGGGATGGTGTTTCTTGTAATTATGAAGAAATAAAAAATTCAGTGTTGTTTGGGAGGATAATATCAGCTGTTATGTGTAAATAATTAATTCACATCATGACCCTCTTTTCATGTGTTTACAGATCTCAGACCCACCACAAGAGGATAAATTTCTTGGGATGGAAATAGTGCAGCCCATTAAAATTGATGAAGAGGCATCAGATGAACAAGCAGTCATCGAGCTGGAGGATTCACCTTCACCTGGAACATCAAGGGATGATGTAAGCTGATGCTAATAAAATTATCATCTTGCATGTTGTGGGGTGATGTCTAATAATGTGATCAATCTAACTTGCCCAACAGTTATTGCTAAGCACAGTGTTCTAGGCTTAAAATGACTTAAGATTTCTCGTGAAGACCTGGTTCTTGTTTTGTTTTTTTATGCATGGCCTAATAATTACTTAATAATCATTTTAATCATGTTTAGTTAGTGGTTGCATTAATGACGAACATAAAATTGGTAGCATAATATAGTTCACTTTCTTGTAGTAATTCATTTAATTAATAATCACTTTTTCAAGAAAATCCATTTATATTTTAATATAAATACATACAG
>KZ868928.1:92363-105421 GCA_003456935.1 Machilis hrabei | reverse complement strand
ATCATCATCATCATCATCATCAACCCAGTGACTATCATTTATTTTTTCACCTGAAAAACTTTTGGGCAGAAGTTCATGAATGACAACAATCTCAAAACAATAGTGGAGAACTGGTTGAGCGAAACTGTATGATGAGGGGATAAAAAAAGCTTTAAATTTAGGGGTGTTAATGTAGAAAAGTAAACNTAACTTAATAGTTATGTTTTGGCTGTAATAAAATATGTTTTTGAGGCATTACTTTTTTAATATTGTTGTACGAGCCGTTTCTTTATGAACNACTCTCGTATTTTGGCATGCTTTAAGTTTTAGATTCCTAGCAAATGTTAAGAACTAAACAGCAGTTGTGTGGATAATCGAGCAGGATGCTGGCTTGTAGAACTAAAGGTCCGTGAATTAAGTTCCCTGTAAGTAAGAGTTTTTTTGTAGTTTTAAGTAGTAATACAGTTGTTGGTATTATAATAGATATAGATAGCTGCATTATTAGCATGCCTGTTTAAAAGATAAANAAGGCAGGCTGTAATGTAAGCTGGTTACTGTCAGTACTTTTTTAATATCAATTAAAATATGCGTAAAATGCAACATCACAGAGATGACTTTTTGGTGTTACAGATTCCCATGCTGCCCAGGTTCTTTTGTTACTTATTATTATCGTCCAGAACATTACACTCGCAAGCTGCAGTAATAGTTTTGTTGTGACGTATTTTAAGTTCTCAAAACGAAAGGAATATTTAGTTATGTATACTGTATATCATTTTTATCATAATTGCTAAATTGTAAATTGCTGTCACTGGTCAGTACTAAATTTTTAATAAAATCTTGTGAAATTAACATAGTTTGAAAACCAAAGTAAAGAAAAAACACCTATGATATATTTTATCGTGGAACCCTCAGAAATGGGGCAGACTTGTTTATCAGTTTACTTATAATGTGTATACGTTTCATTGCAAACTCAAAAGGTACAACTTTGAAAAATGGCCAAGGCATTGACACCTTGAATTACAAAATTGATATTAGTTATGTGTAAATATACATTCAGTGAAATGAACAACACAACAATTTAGTTTTGTTCAAATATGTTATGGGTAAAGCATGAAGACCGGATAATCCGAGCTTTGCCTAGGATTCTGCACANGCGGTGCACTAAATGCAGTCGTGGAGGGGAACATCGGGAGCTTATTTGCTAAAATGGCTGTTGGCAGGGAAACACGTGCTGCTTTCAAAGATTGTTTGAGTTTCACTGATTTAGTATTATCAAATAACTGTAATAGTTTTTATATGAGCAATGAGAAATATAACGAGGTTCTGGAATCAGTTAAATCTGCTAAAACAATCACTTGTAAGAAATCTCTGGACTACAGTGTCTAATGTATTTTCTGCTGGTGGTGCAGAGAAACCCATTGCTCCCGTTTCCTCAGGTGATACAGAGGTATTCGACTTGCATATCTATCGGACATGACAGCAAATGAAGTAAACCAAAAGTACAAAAATGTAACTTGAGAAACTGTGAAGTTGTTTTTAAAACTTTGTATACCATGTCAGAAAATGCTGAACTCAGTGAAAAATAGGTCTAGTTTTTAGGTCTGNTGTATTTTCAGAGATGAACAGTTGTGGGCAGGTGGATTTAATTGATATGCAGACTAATCCAGTGGTTCCCACAAATTTATTATGGTCTATCAAGACCACCTAACTAAATTTGTTCAAATCCGTGCTTTGCAATCAAAGAGAGCCGAAGAAGTAACTAAAAATCTTGGGGACATTTTCTATACTTTTGGTGCTTCGTTTATTATAAAGTCAGACAATGGTCATGAATTTACTAATCGTGTGGTTGAAGAACTGTGTTCAATATGGACTGGTTTGAAAATATTGCATGGTAAACCACACCAGTCAAAATCAAGGCCATATCGAGCATGTGAACCAAGGCGTCCAGAATATACTTGCAACCTGGGTGACTGATGAAAACTTTAAGCAGTAGTATGAAGGTCTGAGATTTGTCCAGCTAATGAAGAATACGATGGAATAAAACGCGCACCTTGCACTGCTTTTTGAGTGTGACATTAAGTTAGAATTGGCTACGTCATTGTTACCTGAAGAAGTTGTAGACAGCATTGACAGCAAAGACGATCAACAAAGAACGACTGATGAAATGAATGCTGAAGTTCCCATCGGCTTACTGCAAATGGAGGCAAAATGGACCAGGAAAACGAGAAACCCCAAGAAATTCATTTTTAGTTCCTTTATTTCTGGTTATGTGTTAACTAACTTAATTTGCCTTTGCATCCCGTTTTTTTATTTAATTCTTGTACTTTGATTCTTGTATAACCTCAATATGTATCAGAAGTGTTATGGCTAAAATAAAAAAATAATTGTATACAATACTTAACGAAGATGTATAATATTTTAAACTAAACTATCTTAAAAATATATTAAATAATGTTTTATTGTTACTGAATTGTTTTATCCAGGGGATTGGATAGACTGCAGATTACCCAGGTAAAGCTGTATCTCGGTATACTCTTCTAACTTTACCGTTCTAGCTTTACCCTTAGGTTTTGGGTAATGCAAGTTTTACCCGGGTAAACTGCAGTCTTACCGCTTTCTGTACTTTACCCATAACATATACANAAGGTGTGAGAGAATTTGACCTTTGTATCAAGATCTTTTGATCGAGAACAGCTTTTCCATGACACATTTTTAATTACACGACTACAGCACAAGAAATATTAGAGCCCAAAAGCGGTTCCCTTCGCTTCCGTCTGCTGGTAGCAATGTTTATTTTTGATACATTCCTGCTAAATGTCTTAATTTTAGGTCTTGTGGGAGTTCACCACCTCCAGGGCACAAATCCTGCTCCTGGACAGCACATTGCACTATTTCTGGATAAAGTGGAAAGCATCCAAAAATTAAAAATGCCTTGAGTTTATTTTGGTTTAAAGTTTTCAAAATGTTGTTAAAATTTAGCATGTATAATTTGATTTATTAAAAAAATAGGTTACAGTTTAAATAATCTTAGTAAACTTAACACCAAAACAAACACAAGACATTGTTATGTATTTCTTGCTTTTCAGTTTTTGAGATTTGTTCTATACACCCCCAGAAGCAGAGCAGTTTGCTGTCGGGGGTGTTATTTCTGCACTTGAGGTGGTGAATCCCTACACATTTTACGATGGCTTCAAGGGAGCTGTGAACGCTGTATATGATTGGGATAATCCTGCTAGGTAATTCTCTGATAGTTCCTCTTCGGATTTTGGATATGAAACTCTGTAATTATCCGTGTGTACAAGGTTTTTTGGATATTTTTTTTCAGCTTTAGTTAAAATAAGAGATTATGTTATATCTTGGATCAAGCAGTTCCCTGTCAGAATTGCCAACAGTTGATAACGGAACATAAATTTGTTATATAAGTGGAGAGCAGCATTAGGGTCTATTTATATATTAATATTTTTGTTAAAAGCAGTAAAAACATGTGAAGCTGGCAGCTGTAATTTGCTTGGTAACCTAACGTACACTTCATCTTCTCCTATCTTGAATGCTTTTATTAACTACTGCTGTTAATCACGAGGTGTGAAACAGTTTGGAGACAGAAAAATGTCTTCCAAAGCAGGAAGGTTTTCATTTTGCATACAAAAATTATATGATATGTACATAAGATGAGACTGACCACATAGTTGTCTGTTATGTTCATGGCAGTGTTACTAACAGAAAAAGTGTCCTCATGTGAGGCCACATTTAGAAAGGTGTCCTTCATCACACCTGGTTTCGTTTATATTTAGGCTCAACTTCACTGCAAGGAAAGTCCTCAAGGCAGCGTGTACTGTGGAACCATATACAACTGGCTCAGCTAGAAGAATGGTATAGTCTGTATCGATACCCTACGGGGCAACAAACAAAAGAGTTTGCAGACGCTTTGACGTGTATGCATCCTTTTGGAGCAAGCCTGTCAAGGCAAAATGTAGACTATTGGTTTCAGAACAGACGAAGACGAGACGATCATCCTGAAGTAAAGCAGCAACGTAGAAAAAACAGAGACCTTGGAAGACATCTCTGGGAGTGCGTGATGGAAAACAGTGCCCCGAATAACTCTGTACAAAGCAGCTCGCAGAAGCACGACCAAGCTGTGGCCACAAGTGAAATAATTTAATTTATAACCACTGGATTTTAAAACCACAACGCAGTTGGTCACAAGTAATAACACATGAAAAGAAACAGTTTTGTCAGTATTTATAAATTAAAACAAGCATTTGCAATTTTGTTTTGAAAGTGTTATTAAATGGAATGGATTTTTTTTACTGGAATATAGCACAAGAGATATGCATTGACTGGTATAGATAGTTTTAACATTCTCATTGTATGCAAAGCTCAAGACTACTGAAAACCAGCCAAAAGAAAAATACATATTAGAAAGCGTCTTAAAAGGAGACAGTCGGACTTGGCCATGACATTTCTGAATAATTTTTACTGAATGGAAGTTTAAATATAACTTCAATTCTTTAATTGAAGGTGCTAAGTCACAGTCATATTGATAAATGTTTACTATTTAGATTCCAAAGAAATTTTCACTCTCTCAGGGTGACCGAATGAGCAAGATATCAAATTGAAGATCTGAATATTCCAGAATTGTGCTTCCTGTAAGCAAGTGTATTAACACGTTGAGTACCAGAGCAGATTTGCCTCTGTATTTCACTGGTGCCAGAGCTATATCTCTTCAAATAACGTGATTACCTTTTCAAAATGAAAACTGCAGTTTTGCATATCAAAATTCTAACTTTCTGCAACGTCACATGGTGTGTACCCAAGTGGCGCCCTGCCAATTTTGTGTATGTGTCAAAATAGTAGTGTGGCACCATATGGCGTCACCTTGTTTTATTAATTGTAAGCACTCATCGCATATCTAAACTTCAGACTGCGTTATTTGTGTTAAACTTAAAAATTTCTGAACTATATTGTAATTCACACTTGAAATCTAAATGCATACTACTAATCTTCATGTTGCATTCTCTTACTGCTTGAGCCTACATGGAATTTTTTGTTCCTTCTGTAAAACACTTCCAAAATCTCCTGTATGAAATCTGCAATTTTATGCAATAATTGTTTTATGTACACACACAAACATGTGCAGCCTATGTCTACACAAAACTGCTGATGTGCCATATGGGTATGTGAGCACGTAGTACACAACTTTGAGCGGTAGATGGCTGCACCTAACGAAACGCGGACCCTTTCAGAACCTCTTGAAACCTCTGCAAGAGTGGTAGATGGTTGCACTGAACAGAACACGACTCTTTCACAGCCTTTGCAAAAGTGCCATATGGCGCATCACTAATAAATATTTTAAAAAGCACGTGTCGCCATATGGCACACTTGTATTTGAAGTATTGTGCGACACGTGGCACTCAACGTGTTAATTATGCTTTTGTTGGTGATATAATTATTGGTATGAGCGTTGATTGGAAAGAAATGGCCGGTCAGTGAATAAAAAAATTATAAGTATCAACACTTAGATTTTTTTAAGTAAGATATTTTTGGGATGGATCAAAGTTGTCCAGTTATTGTGAGTACTTTGTACATTTTAACAATGTGGCCTCTCCATATAAAATAAAGCAAGAAAAATATAGCTGGTGCAATAGATTCCTGTACTGTCTAAGCCTTTTCAGTATTAGTCCATGGTTTTAGCAGTTGTTAAAATATTTTTTTTATTATCAGTGCACTAATAATACTTAATTTTTGAACCATTGAAATAATAACAGAAAACATGAACTGCAGTTATTGGTAACCCATTTTCATCATAAGTGCCGAATTGAACTTAGAGTTTTAATAGAGTTTGTAGCAATAATAAATAATCCTTGATCATTGAATTCTTGTACATGTAAGTTAATGTCTTTGTCATACAGCCATGGAGCACTCTTGCTTGTCAATTTACACATAATAAAATGACATGTCTTTGAAAATTAAAGCATTGAGGTTTCACAAAAAGGGTAAGGCATATTGAATTGTTGAGTTGAAGTGAAGTCAATTGTAAGTAAACTTACGTTTATGGGCATTTTATTGAGAAACACATGGCAACTTGGAACGGTACCCTTTACGGGCAATTGTTGATTCTATTTGAGCAAGTCTCTGCATTGTTTTTATTTAGAACCAAGAATTTGTACTCGTAGGCAAGTTTTGTTGGTTTCACATTTTTCCCTATACTGGAATAGGCAGCCATGAATGCTTGATTGCTTTTTATTTTTTTTTTACATTTCTCTAAGTTCATCAATTCTGCAGTATTTCATGTGCTAAGCCTGGATTAAATCTTCAGGCATGCCAACAAGAATACCTTTATCTTCTTTTTCACACACAAGCCATAACACTCCATTATCAACACTACATTTGCTACACCCACTATTAAACGACAACCAGCTTTCTGAGTGAAAACGTGATGTTTATCAGTGTTGCCTTGTGACAGCAAATGTATTTTGCCAAAGGTTTTAAAATATATTCAAGATGAAAAGCAGATATGGGGACATCCTCAGGTTCAGTTAAAGACTCTAGCTATGCCGTAGTATTTAATAACGTTTCATACGGAGTTTGCTAGAGGAAATCAACTGTATTGCAATTTGCATACTACTATTGATATTCTTGATAATGCAGTAAATAAACAGGACTTAGTCAGAAAATCTAATAAGTCGAAACACTTCCAGAAATTATAGTATGTCTAATTATTAAAGACTGGTTCACTTCTTGGTTGGGTCAGGTCATACATTTTTTCTTTACCGATATTTAGGCAGGTGTAGCTCTTGCTTTGCTCATGGGATGCAGGTTTTAGCTATTCATTTTGTATGCAAAAACCTTGTTGGCATGAGTCTGTCATTCTTCATGAAGAAGTCTAATTTGGCTGTGAAATATCTTGACAGTGTTGGACATATAACATGTGTGTTTCATAAATAGTAATTAATGGCTCTGATATTTAAAGTTCAAACTTTGGCAATGTTGTTTTGCCTCATAGAAATCGAAATTGCTGTCATATCTTTGTTCAATTCAACCTTTTATCAGCATAGTACTACTATATCAGTATAAATTTAGAATATGAGAATAGTGTAGAAAATGCAAAAACTAAAACACAGATGTAGTCATCCAGCCAGTGATTAGGAACAATCAGGGGAAGGCCACAACAGGTTCATAATGTGTATGGCCATCGAGACACCCAACTATTGTGAACTTGCCTTAATTGTAGCTGCAGTTTTAACAGGAAGTGCTTAAAATGTAACAAGCTATATCTGATTATGTGACAGGTATTCTGTGTGTAGGTATACCAAAATGACATAAGTCTGAAGAATGTATTGCTGTGTTAGTGAATAGTGAGTAAATATGTTTTCTGTTTGTTGTATTGTAAAGGACTTGACGACAGAAAATGTACTGTTTGAACAAAATAGTTTTGTAAGTGGTATACCAAAGTTTACATGCACACCAGTTTTGCATATGGGTGTACTATTCTAAGTTTGAAAACCACTTTGATGGAGAGTTTTACTGCTGACCTGATTATAAACAGTTTTATGTTGTGTTTTAACATTGTCATTGAATTTTTAGTTTAAGAGTACTGTTTAGAACTGAAGTTGAGAATAAACTGAGTTACTTAAGCCCGTTTTACACGGTAAGCTTGATCGCGCGAGTCAGCTTATACTTGACGCCATAAGCTCTAATTGCATCGTGTAATACGCTTAAGCCCGTTTTACACGGTAAGCTTGATCGCGCGAGTCAGCTTATACTTGACGCCATAAGCTCTAATTGCATCGTGTAATACGCTTATTGTACGTTAAAACGCACGATTGGGCCTGATTGCTCTAAATAGAACCTGCTCGATTTTTCGCTTAAGCTTTCACGCACGAACTACGGTAGCGCTACCCGCGGCATCCAATTACACCACTTTAAAACTGAATTATAAGCACAGCAGCTGCTAGTAAAGCTACTTCGTCCGCCATGTTTGTTTTGCAAGGAGATAGGTTGTCGAAATTTNNTACGAAAAGCGTTGCATCGTGTNAANTGCATACTTAAATATTACGAAACTGTACAAGTGAAATCGTGCGCTTTAGCTTGCGATCTCGTTTTCGTGCGGTCAATCGTACGTTTTAGCTCATCGTGTAAAGCGGCCTTTACTTTGTAGAATTTATGAGTAAAAACATAAAGAAATTTGAGTTTTTTCTAATACTTGTGTAGTAATGTTTGACAGTGGCACCTTTTACCATAGTAGCTACAAGGAACAATATAATACTATGCACTAGACGCATATATGGATTGGTAGTATGTCCTTTGAAATCAGGACATGGTTCGTACTTCAGATCAATTTTGTTTATGCAACTGTAGGTAATAGTTATGTTTATTAATAAAAGGAAAAGAATCTTCTTACAGTACACCAGCCGTTGTAGTTAAATTAATANTTCACCGAGANATNCCCCTCANGCTTCATCAAAATTTTCACTNTTGGGATCAATTTGTAGCCAGCCTTTCATTAATAAACATTGTGTGTGTCTACACCTGTTTCTGACAAAACCTAAAATAGGTAATAGTTTTTTAATTTTTACATATAATCACTATTTAATTTCAAACCAAAAATAGTAAATTAATGTGGCAAGCTGTTAGTGCATTAACCCTGAAGTCTAACATGGTTTTTGTTGTCCCAGCCCCAACTTAACTTGGTAATTAAAGGATTAAGTGGATAGGGTGTATGAAGTGTACAACCGACTAATAAATATAAATGTAAATAAACCACAGTACTCGTGAAAGTTTATGTATAAAAGCTCGTACTTGTAAAGGTGTTGCCAAACTTACAAAATAAGTCACTTGGGAGGAGTAGAGGGTGCTATGCACAGAATAAATGTGATTTAGCTCCTCCAGTGTGAAGCAGTGTTGCCAGATTTATGAAGTTAGAGCTGTGAGATTGCAGGTTGTTATTTGGGGATATTAAAGATTCTTAGCATAGAAAAAATGTCAAATTTGGTATATAGTAGGTCGTTCAATGAGAAACATTATCGCTGAATGTAAACACGTACTTTTACATGACAAAAATGGTGATTAAATACGTAATTACGAGGCTAAACTTATTTTTTAAGAATAAACAGCACCCCGCTATTGAAATATATATACAAAACTGGATAATAGATGGCAGCACCTTCCATCGCGAGTTTATCACTTTTGGCATCCGCATAGCGACAAAAAATTAGTTTGAGGTTTGCATACTACTTATTCTAGACTACCATACCTTAGCTATGTAAGACACCAAGAAATGTTAAAGAAAGCGTGTTTTTTAAAACTGTGCCATAATACAAGATAAACGTCTAGATGGAAAGCCTCTCAAAGATTTTTGTACACCAGCATCGAGTACACCTTTTCCATTGTTTAGCTTGTATACACTATGCTACAAAAGTTTCTGGACAGTTTTTATTGTTTGATGTAAAAATACCTGAAACTTTGAAATTAAATAACAAATGTAATTAAATCTCTCACCGAGGACTATTGTTCCAATAACGAAGCACTTTCTTTTAGGACATGCTGTATTTGATTTTCTTTTTGTGTGTTTGTGGAACTAACAACAGTTCTATTGGACCACTTGCTTAACACGAACAGTTGAAAGAGTGTGTCAGATAATATTCCTGAAAAATCTAAAGAACATACACAGTCGAGTCACATTATTAGAACCACCTACCGGAATAACCTCCTTTTGCAGCACGAACAGCAGCCAAACGCTGTGGAAGGGATGCAATGAGGTTCTGGAATGTTGTTTCAGGAATCTGAAGCCAGCCAGACTGCAGAGAATCCAAGAGCTGTTGTAGGGTGCGAGGTGGAGGTTCCATTTCCCGTACATGTGTATCAAGGTGAGTCGAAAGATTTTCGATTGGATTAAGATCTGGGGAATTTGGAGGCCAGGGAAGTACTTTGAACTCTTGATTATGTTCTTCCAACCAATCTTCGATGATTGCGGCAGTATGGCAGGGCGCATTATCTTGTTGGAAGGTCCCGTCGCCATCAGGGAAGACAGTAAACATGTAGGGATGTACAGGTTCAGATTACCTTCTCTAGGTATCAGGGAACCAAGTGAGTGCCATGACCATTATGCTGCCACCACCAGCCTGTGTTCTGCCAATCCTCGTTTCAGGATGTTGACGCTCCGACCTTTCACGCCTGATACGCCACTATCCAGCAACTCGGTGGAGAAAAAATCGGGATTCATCTGAAAAGGCAACCTTTTGCCAGTCCGAGAGGGTCCAATTTTAGTACTGTTGTGCAAATGCCAGCCGCTTTTGTCGATTTACCCTCGTGAGCATGGGTGCATTTACTAAACGTCGGCTGCGAAGCCCCATACGCAACAGCGTTCTCTGAACTGTTGTGTGGGAAACGCTTCTGGCAGCTCCCAGGTTCATTTACATGGTGAGGCGATCCACAGTTGCTGAGCGATTGGCCCTCGCCAACCTTCGAAGGCACTGTTCACCTCTCCCATCAATGGCTCGTGGCGCTCCACAGTTTGATCTCCTTGTCACTCAAAATTGTTGCATTGGTCCATTCACGATACACTCTCACTACAGACGTACGGGAACATTTCACAAAATTAGCAGTTTCGGAAATGCTGGCACCATGAGCTAGATATACAATAATCATCCCTTTTTCTAACTTGGATAAATCACGTTCTTTCCCCATCGTAGCTGGTGTTGATATGCTAAGCAAACAGCCAACATATGCCCTTATATACGCACTGAGTTTGACCTTGACANGTGCCTTATTTCCTTGGCTATGCGTGCGTGATGTCAGAAATACCTGGTGGTTCTAATAATGTGACTCGGGTGTGTATTGTCTTTATGAAAACTTCTGCCCTAACAACTCTGATGGAGTCTTTGTGTGTGTGGATTTTGAAAATGAGCTGTATCGGCTATGTACAAAATGTGGAAAGGGTGAAGCTGACGATAAAAAGAAGAATGAAGTTAGTTGGACAGAGATAAAAGTATGTTTGATAATGGTTCTGCATTATTACGGATGGTTAACATTTTAAGATCGTATAAATGATTACGGTGGAGGTGGTGTATGAAACATTCAAACACATTCGGAGATTGAACCCACTAAATCAACCAGGTCAACGTATGTTTGACGTAGTGCATGGAATAGTTTGATTTTCACGTATGGCCGATGTACAATGGGCTTTAAGCTGTATTAACATGGTCATTCTGGATGCATGCTTATTGTAATGTAGCCAACTTTAAAACTTTGGTTAGAAAAAGGAGCTCAATTATATCTTGTTTTCTTCAAAACTACTTACTGACAACATATATTTTCATTAAACAATACATTAAAAGTTAGATCGCAGATGTGTCACATTTTTAAGTCCATTTAATGATAGTAAACTCTGTTGGTGTGTATATTTCATTATGCTTTCATGAATCCTACAAGGGATCTCTTAATGTCATATAAACACCACATGCACAGGAGGTATAGAAGAATATTTATAGTATATGCAATGTGCATTTGTCTGTATGTGCTCGAGTCTGTATGCAGCTTAAGATCATGTCACACTACAGTGATTTTTGGGATACAGATTGACCTGCGACACCCATTATTTCCTGTTTTTCTGTTGATTACNGTATTACACTATGATGACACGTCGGCAAATATTCCACAAACATTAAATTTCAACGATTTTAAACAAATACACATTTCAAGTTTGGTGTTGAGTAATTGATGACAGTTTCAAGGGATCGAATTAGATCTAACTCAAAAATGCCAGGAAACATAAATAAAATGAAGAAATTATGTAGCCAGAAAATTGCTGTAGCATGATAGGGCTTTCACTGTCTCAAAAATAGTTATATCTCAATTATCTACCTCTTTTGCTAACGGGGAAAATGTCCTTATGTGAATTGGAATTTAGAAAATGTGAACTTCAGAGTTCAGACATACTTGTTTTGATTTATATTTAGGGTTGGCTTCAATGCATGGAAGGCCCTTGAGACAGCGACAGCGTGTACTTTGGAACCAGGAACAGCTGATTCAGCTAGAAACATGGTATCATCAGAATCGATATCCTACGGGACAACAGATGAATGGATTTGCAGATGTTTTGGCACGTATGGGTCAGTTTGGAACAATCCCATCTCGACAAAATGTGGACCACTGGTTTCTGAACAGACGCAGACGAGACGTTTATCCTGAAGTGAGGCGGTAACCAAAGAAACTGGGGATGTGTGATGGGAAATAGTGGCCAGGATAACTCTTGAAGAAGAAGGATTTTCCGCTGAGGCTAGTTTACACGGCGATAGTAAATGGTGACCATTGCTGGCATGATACTAACTATCATCGTGTGAACTGCATTTATAGTTACTTTTGACCTATAATCAGAGTACTATTGCAACGTCTGCAGAATTTGATATTGTGGCAGTAGTTTGTGTTCAGAAGTTTGCCAAAAACAAAGAGCAGCTCTTATGAAAGTAGCTGCACGACTGTTGACACGGAGACGGTGGTGCGATAGTCCGATAAATTCTCATGATAGCTCACCGACACCTAGTCATGTTAAACATTTCCTATTATGGCAGTGAATTATCTCAACTTTTATGATAGCTACTCTCACAAAAGAACTACAGCTGTGTGAAATAGCCTATAAAGGCAAGAACACGTTAGCATAAGTTGTGGTGGCTGTTAGAGACTGGTTAATTTTTTAGTCACCTCTGTTGAGAGAATTTCATATTGTTTGAAGTTGGTGACTGACATACAGTTTTGTCAAAACAAATAGTTATACTGTTGTAAATAGCTTTCTTACAAGAAAGATAATTATTTTGCATGAAGAGATATCTTGTAAAATATATTTAATAGCTGAATTTTTTTTTAAGATGAAACATTGGTATCCTCACTCAAAAGGGAAATTTTATCGCAGTTTTCAATATTCCCCCTAAACTAAAAAGTTAGCCATGATTACTATTACAAACCTGAGAACTCCATTATTAGTGCAATATTTAGTGAGTGAAACACTACATATTTATCCGTATAGAACTCATGTTACATACAGTACCAGCATCGATTCTGTCATATCCAAACGAAGCGTAGCG
>KZ868927.1:66093-94277 GCA_003456935.1 Machilis hrabei | reverse complement strand
CTTGTAAGCACATGTGTGAGAAACAAAAATATTAGCTGCAGTGCACTATACTGGACTGATGAAGAACTTCACTACCACGTTCAATCAAACAACTCATAGATGNAGCTNCAATTTGCAAAGACCCAAGGTACATCTGACCCAAGGTACAACACTTTCCCCTACATGAAAAAAAAAAAAAAAATGTAGGAATCACTTTAGCCACAGATACTATCAGAATTATGAGTTTCATTAAGATTGTTGAGGGTCAAATTGAGATCTTGGTTGATTTGACATGGAATAACCCTATGGTAATTATATTGTGAGACTGAATGATTTAGTATTCAGGCAAAATCTATAACGGATGCCACCAAAATCATGTGCTATCAAATAAAAGTTCCCTGTTAGCATAATCGTACTGATGGATGCATTAGGCGCCAGCGTATGTCTGTGGGGCTGGGAGACAGTGGCGTGGCCAGGTTGTGGTGATAAAAGAGCAGAGCTGCTGCGTGTTACCTACCTTAAAGGGGTTCATAGGATTCAATATCCTCCACACTACATGACGTGATCCGAATTCACATACATGCACGAGCATTAGTGATTTGAAGATGCAATTTTCTAGAGAAGATCCAGCTGTCTTCATTATATTTGCAGTTTAAATGTACATATAGTCTTTAATTTATGTGCACAAATAACAAAATAATGCTGTCACATATTGATAATATTTTTAAATAGGCCTAAGTCGCTGACAACGCTTCAGGGTTTGTATGAGGTCTATGGGGAACTTCAGATGTGGAACACAGGTTTGAAGATGCCTCATTTCGATGCTACATGGCGTCAAAGGTACCCCTGTGACATCCACTGAAGAGCTTAACTAGAACACTCTTGTGACGTCACAGAGGTACCATTTGACGCCATGTAGAGTCGAAACGAGGCGTCTCCGATCCTATGTTCCCTAATCTCAAATGACTCACCACAAAAACCAAAATTTTGATTGAAACTGCCTGCCCTAGTACACACTTATTAAAGAAACTCTCTTTCCAAGAAACAAAACCCATGTCCACTAAAGTTAGGCCTACTGTATTTTAAGTATTGTTCTCAGCAAGAAAAAATTAAAACCAGTGTTTCTTGTTTAGATAATTGTTTCCAGTAATTTGCATTTAGATAAAGTTTTTTTTAGCTAGCCAAGTTCCTTGTAAAATGTAACACTGTATGTACTCATTGATAGTTTTATTGAGTCTTTTAAGTTTCACTTCATAATTGCACGCTATTATGTAAATGCACTATTTAAAACCAATGATTCCAGTTTGGGGGAATGTTCTCGGGGGTTTGGTAACTTCACTAATAGGCATGTACATTGTACTTTTTTCTTTTCACAGAACTCTGGTTCAATTCGTCATGGTTTATTGAAGAGTTAGTTTTAACTTAATTTGGCCTTGTGTAGTCTGTGTTTGCATTATGAATACACTATACAGCTAATAGTTGATTGTTCCATATGTAGCAGTTGTAGAATAGGTACAAAGAAGAAACTAATTTGTTTTTGTCGTTTGTTATTTCAGAGGATGTGCTCACAGAAGATAAAGGAGAATGTGTAATATGCCTTGAGGAACTACAGCAGGGAGACACAATTGCCAGGCTACCTTGTCTTTGTATATATCATAAAAGGTGAGATACATCAGCTAATGCTGAGATTAGTTACAAATTGAGTTGCTATTGTTAATGCTGTACTTAATTGTCGGGATGGAACTTATCTACAGTATATTGCTTGTTAAAATTGAGATAAAATTTGCAATATGGAATGTACAGAATAATGGGGTCTTGGTGTGTAAATCAGGGAAGGGAGTTGATCCTTTGAAGACCCAGTTTCAAACAAAAAGCAGGAATAGGCTAGTAAGCTTTTTTGTTGTAATAAAATATAACCGTGAAGGAAAATTAACACTCGATTGGGACTGATTTTTAATATTTAAGGTTAGTCTGAAGATAAGATAAAACCGTTTTAGGATTCATTCATGTGAAGTTCTAAAAAATTCATCTGCCGAGAAAGTCGAGAACTGCAAATACCGCGTGTTACAGTGCATAAAGTAGTTTACAAGAGGATGAAGCATTACATGTATAAACTACAGACCTTGCAGAAACTTCTACCTCAATGGTTTACTGTTGACGTTCTTGACCATACTGACGATTTATTTTTTTAAAGTCTTTTTCAGTGACAAAGCGACATTGCATCTGTCTAACAAATTTGTTAAGGGTTATAATGGGGTGAAAAATTTACGTACTATCCTTTATACTGCTGTTTCTAATAGATATTATTATTAGTTTTTTTTTTATAATTATTGTGAAAACCTCAAATTTCTCTGTACCATAACAACTGATAACAAAATGGTTGGTTACCAGTTAAGTTTTGATTATGTTGATTACCTGTCCTTGCATTTTCAAAAAAAGTTGAAATTTGAAGCATTCCATAAAAACATAAATATATATTTTGATAAATTGGTTAATATTTTATAAGTTTGACATTGAAAAATCTCATAAAATTATTCAATTAATTTTTTTTTTAGATTGTATTCTCTGCAAAACAAAACAAATAATCTGGGTTGTTAAAAAAAATTAAATTTGAAGCATACTAGTGGCTTGTGCATCCATTTGTGAAGCATATTGTACCACTGCTATAACCAACCCTTAATAGTTTACAATTTTAACAGTCATTTTCAGGATTAGCAGCTAGTGTTCAAGAAATAGGATTTTTATTATTAATTAAAATGATAAAAAAGACAATTTACCTTGTTCCTTGTAGTGAGTAGATTCACGATATTTCGTCTAGTAACTCCTTCTAGACATCTTCAGGTGTTGACATTTCATTTCATGACCTTAACATGTTCGCCGTGGCTGGCTGGAATCCGCCGGCTGAGGAACTGTCATGTTGCAATTAAAAAAGTTAAAAACGACACGTCACAAACTTGATAAAACCTAAGGGGCTCCCTAATGCCTCTACTGTCAGACTGAATGTCACAGACTGCTTGCCATTTGTGTCATTCAGTCTGACAGTAGAGGCCTTTGGGCATCCGCAGCATTAGGGGGCCCCTTAGGTTTTATCAAGTTTGTGACGTGTCGTTTTTAACTTTTTTAATTGCAACATGACAGTTCCTCAGCCGGCGGATTCCAGCCAGCCACGGCGAACATGTTAAGGTCATGAAATGAAATGTCAACACCTGAAGATGTCTAGAAGGAGTTACTAGACGAAATATCGTGAATCTACTCACTACAAGGAACAAGGTAAATTGTCTTTTTTATCATTTTAATTATGGAAACCTGTTCCAGTTTCCGATGTAATTTAAAGGGTTTTTATTGTTTGTCCTGTTCTTAGACCTGATCACAGATTCACATATCATACACAAAGTTGCCAAGCATAACTAAATTTTGGCCCAAAATGTTAGCTCTTACTGATACAGAATACATTTGTATCCTAACTTTACTAAGGATAACTGTGAAGGTATCCTACAGTCAGACATACATGCCAAAAAATTACACAATACTTTAGGAAATGTCGCATTGTCCTCGAGGTTGGCACTGCTAACACTACGTCATATTTGCTCATTCATAAGAAAGCTTCGGAAGTGTTGTTCGCGTACACTTGCGGCTACGATACAGCGTTGCCACATCACCTTTCTCTGGCTAATATTCTCCGAGGTACATAGAACGGCAAGATTTTCTATGAACTTCTTTCGTAAACGTGCAGCAGTAAACTCGACTTTTTGGTATAAAATGAAAGTAGCAGATTTAATTAATTTAGAAAATATGTTTTTAGGGGCCAGATGTTTGAACTGTAACACTGAAAATTAAAAATAAAGGTGCAGAGCTATGGCTTTCTCATTAATCTACTGCAAAACAGCATGTGTGTAATATATGGGTGGAAGGTACACTTTTTATGAGTGCAAATTTGAAACTATACACAGATACTCGGATAAGAAGGCCACTCGTAGCCTCGAAATCGCTCCGACTGCTTTAAGTGTAGAAATGTGAAGTAGTGTCATTGTCATTTTTTGCTGTTGTCAATTATTGCAAAATATGTCATCATTGTTTTACTTTCTGTCTTTCTAGTTGCATTGATCGGTGGTTTGAAGTGAACCGCTCATGTCCTGAGCATCCAGGCGACTAGCTCTGGCTGTTTCGGCAAATTTACCACAAGGATACGTGTTTTCAGAGGACAATAGTGTGCATTCTCATGCTACAACAGCGATTACGAAGAAAAGTGAAACAGGACTCGATAAGCTATTAAGTTTTCAGCAGTGGCATTTTTGACAAAATCAAGGAAGTAGTTGTGTCATAAACTGATCAAGTCGTGGTTCAATTGCTGCGGCAGACTTTATGGAAGACGACAACTTCTAGTGACTTTTTTAAAACTATTATGGTATTGCATAAAATTTACGTGAAGGTTTTAAAGTAGAAACTACACATAAATAGAAACCGAGCAATTGTTAAATATTGGTTGTACGAAGACACGTGCAGTCTTAATCTTTGCCTTGATTGTTTTGCAGCAAGAGACGACCTGTGATTTGGACGCGTTTTGTAATTTTAATATCTCCGAGAAAAGATAGACACGTTTCGTCACACCGTCCGTTGCAACTACTTCTTCCTTCGACCTCCCCCTTTCCTCTTTTACCATTGGCTTACTTTCGCAACTTTTCGTTTCACCAGGAAGACTGCTTTATATGCAAAAGGCCGGTTTCAGTGGTTCTGTGACACTTGCACCGAAAAAAATCGTTTATACATAATATAAATATAAAAAGTAGGCTTTAATATTTTTGATACTTTCATAAAAATTCATTAGAGTGTCAGAGTTCTCAGGATACCATTCTGTAAGCAAGTAAGAATGCTTAGAATTTTATGATGTCAGTGATAGGTGTGTAGCTCTGTCAATACGGTAAAGTAAATGGCTTTTATGATTTTAGGAGCACAGCACACACTTGTATATTACCACGTAACAGCTTTAACTAATGTAAAAAAGAAAAAAATAGGAAAAGAGGAAAGAGATAAAAAAAATGTAATCGTAATATTGATCCATTGGAAATTTAAATTTTAACATTAAATAAGTTACAAAATGTGTATGTAATTTTATTTGTACAGTTAGATACGAGTACCAGCTTTAAGAATGAAGTTTGGTGCTGTTATATCTGATATATTATTGTTTTAATGCCTCGGTTTAGAAGAGTAATTCGAGTAACACCGATCTATATTGTACAGATGAATACGATCTTTTGTTTGTAAATATGTATTTTTGTTTTGTATCAGTGCTGTGATTGGAGCTGCCAGAGAATATATTTTCATGTTTTGATTTTAACATTAACATTTAAAGTGTCAAATTAAACGGCTAGGATCCTAACGAGAAAAGGAAAGAAAGGTTTTTGAGCCCGTACTTGTGCACTTGTAAAGGAACATTATTATTTTCTGTACTCAAATGGTGCAAGTCAATATTGCATTTTCCATGTAATACTGACAATGTTCAGTGTCAGGTGCAGACATTTAGCTCACATTCTCCAGAATAACATTATTTTAATTCTAGTCTGCCATATAATATAGGTGAATTGAAATAACACACGTGCATTACCTCACATAGACCTAATTTTTGTGTTATTAGTTTTTATGATTAGTTTGCCAATTTAGATTTAACAGAATCGAGGGAATGCAGTACCTTGTTTTTTATTATTTACTTGTATAGTTTGTATTTCGTTTTAGGTTTACATGCTCAAAGGCAGTAACTTTGGTGCCATTATTTGTTGTGGCATATAGATGGACAGTAATTGTAAAGGGAGGAGGGTAGGGTGCTGTTGGCAAGAGTGACTGTAGAGTTGAACAGTGGGTTTGGTTAAGGGAAAATGCAGACATATTATATTTTCTTTATCCTTTAATTTGTTGTCGGACATGTTTGCATCGACAAAACAAGCCATTGTGAATAAAGGCAAGATGGATAGTGCTTGGAAAATATTTTTGTGTTTTAGATTAAAGATTTTTACTGAGAAAATTAGTCACCCTCAGTGGGAATTGAACTCATAAGTTGTGGAACCTATTCTCTAGCTTATGTTAGCGATTTTTTACGCCGTAGACCTCCGGCTGTCTTAGACAGATAAATTCTGACCTTTACTACTGGTACCTAAGGAGCTGCCAATATGAAATTGGTTTCTGAGACTTGATAATTACAGCTATGAATGTCGAATTTTCGCGACCTGCAAAAACGCGAAATATATTTGTAAGTAACTAAGTAAATAAAATTTATGTCCTTGTTGATTGAAAAATCGTGTTAAATCTGTAGCCAAATGTCACAAAATTAATTGCTTCCTGCGAAATAATTGATTCCATACATATCCTGCGAAATATAAAGGAAAATTGTTTGAACATTTCTATTTCTTCACATGATGTCAAAATGGCTTGTTTTTATTTTTTAATAAATCAGAGCTTTGTTAAAATTTGTTAGCATCTTTAAATCATGTTTCTGTAAAGCTAATTCAATCCTATTTACCCTTTTCTATAATTGAAATTGGATAGTCCTAAAATAACCCATTTAAATAATTCTTAACTAATTTTATTTCGCATTTTATTCACTATTTTAATGACAAAATAAACATTTATTTAGCAAAATATAAGCATAAATAATGGAATCTATTTGACGAATTTTTCATATTTTAATCACCATTTTTCGGGGACCGTACTTATAGCTTATCTAGCTATTAAAGTACAAGAGTTGTTATTAATTTTGATTTACATGGTAATGAAATATATTTTTGCCGTTTTGGCAAGTGCTATTCAATATTAATAAAAATCTTGTACTTCAATAGGTAGATAAACTATACATATCAAGTCTCAGCAACCAAGTTCATGTTGGCTGCTGGCAGCTCCTTAGATAATGGTAGTCAAGGTCGGGATTTGTCTGTTTGAGACGGCCGAGAGGTCTAAGGCATGAAAAGATTGCTAACATGAGCTGGAGATTGGTTCTACACGGGTACTGGGTTTGGACCCCAATGAGGGTGACCCAAGTTTTCTCTGTAAAATTTAAAACACATTTGGTTTAAGTAATTGTCCGAGAATGAAATTTCAATATAATGTTTGTGTTTTGTTTATTTTTGAATTTACAGCAATGAGCGTTTCTTTACATGTTACAATAGATTATTCTTTTGGTGATGCGTATTATGAAATAATTTACTGCTTGCGGCCATTCTCTCATGTTCAGTGTAATGTGTCACCCTACAGACCTGTGTTTTGTGTGGTTAGGGTTAACAGAAACGCATTGCTCTTTCATAATTTTTGGCACCGATATGGACAGTTAATTTTTACTGGTGCATGGCTCTGTGCAAGCAGCAAGAAGTGTTATATTTAAAAAAAAAAGATAAAGCCATAATTATTGATATTACTACAAGGTAAGTGCATTAAGTGATTAATCGAAGATGAAAAGTTTAATATTTAAATCGAAGAAATTTAATTTTACTGAGAAATCGCATCCTCCTGAACAGGGATAAAACTTATAATGTTTTTAATACTTCATGTGTATATTTGGGAATGAATTTAAATACACAAATATTGTAAATATTTTGCAAACTGTGATTCTACAGTTTTATACACTATGAATGTGAATTAAGTATGCAAAACTGAAAGTACAGCACTTTTTCTATTTGTGTTGGAACTCACACTTTATGGTAATTTTGATGTATGCTAGGCTAATAGCTTATATCTGTTGATGCTAAAAATGGGGAACACAATTTTTCCGTTATCTTTCATTGATATTATTCACTAAGTTGTTATTTGTTAATGCACAACGCTTCTAAATAGACATTAGTTGTCACACAATGCTTTTATTGAATATTTGATCTGGCACAAGTCAGCTTGAATTTCTCTAATCCAACTATTATTGAGCTTGAAATGTCTGTAGTGGGAGATAAATAATTACAACATTGACTCATTTAAAGATCACAACTCTAGAAGTTTCTAAGCTCTATTTCATCAAGCCTTTTTAAGAACAGTTACAAATTAAATTACACTATCCATTTGGGGTGTATGCACTAGTGCAGTGTGTTGAAGAGGTTGGGTAATTAGGTCTGTTGTCTTCACATAAAACTATTAAGACCACTACTTTCATTTACCACTACTTTCATCCTGTCGTTAATTTTGTGCTCTATATGAAAACATTGACCGACATAAGGAGAAGTATGTGCAAATACAAAGTTAGTATACTAGCTTTCTGCACTAACACTGACACTACACCACTGATAACAGTTGTATTACTTTTATTGAGTTTTGTAAAGTCTTTGAATAAATCGGTACAAAATTGCTTGAAGGTTAATTAAAATGCTGATTGAGGTTATTAGCCATATGTATTTCATATGTGCAACACTTTTAAAAGTTGTACAGGGTCAGGCAGATAAACGTGACGGTTTTCAAATTGAAAGAATGAACAGACTGAATGGTTTGTATACATTATTTTATTTCAGAATTACAGTATATCTCAAAGCATTTTTACTTACATCAATTACTTCTTGAAAATTGTGTTCTTCAGACGGTCTCCCTCATTGTCAGCACATTCTCTTATCCTGGCCACTCAATTCTTGCACCGTAACCATTTTGTAGGGATGAAAGTTGAGGTCCATATGCAAAATTCTGCGTATGGAGCGGTCAGAAGTTCGTAGGGCACTTGCGTGTTTTACTGCCGATGGCCGAGGACTTCGGAGAACAGCGCGCTGCACTCGTTCAACATTCTCCGGGGTTCGAACAGTACCCTGTTTCCCTGGTGGTTTCTTCTTTATGGCACAAGACGTTTCCCGAAAGTTCGCCACCCACAACTTTATGGTACTGCAGCTTGGAATACGGTCATTTCGATGCCGGCGAAACGCGTGCTTAGTAACAATCACTGACTCATTGTCCACTACGAATGCTCGATGTTGTACTGACCAGCACTCTATGGTAATTGAAATGCTTTCAGCTGACGAACACGTGTACTGAATGTCAGCCACCCCACTTCATGCACTTCTGCGTAGACGTAATTTGAAAACCGTTAGGTTTCTCTGCTGGACCCTGTGTATATAGTCGAGCATTGATCTTTGAAATGTAGCAATTGTGTGGTGCGTTTCTTTGTTGTGAAGATAGCACATAAAGGAACATGACGTGTGTCTTGCGTTGATGTAACATTAAGTTAATTAACAATCTTTTGTGTTCCACTGAAGATGAGAGAGAAATGGGTTAGCAGTAGAGGTTTTGTTTGATGCCTGGTTGTGTGGATGGAATAGTGTATTAGCCCTGTGATATCGTGTTAAGTTTAACATAGCTCTCTCTCCGAATGCTCTTTAATATGACGAAAATGGGCCAGAGGGCCCTGTGCTTCCCTTTTCATTTCTGTGAAGGTTGTGTGCATATTGTAGTTGGAGTTTCCATAACCGAACAAAAACACAACAGATGTTGTAACATCTTGGGTCTACTTCAGGATGTAAAAATTATAAAAAATCACATACGCAGCTACAAGAAACCACTTTGTTTCCATTTGACAGTCCTTTTTACAATACAGCAGTCCTTTCAAGAAACTGAGCTAGCATCTGTAGCTCCATTCAACTGTTCACAAACAGTACTCAATAATATCAACAATTATCGATAAGCTTGATTGTTATGTAAACAGAATCGCTCCACATGTGGCTTATGCAGGATGGTGCATCGCCTCATTTCATTCGAGTGGCTTGGAACATTTTGGATGAGCGCATACAGTATGGCAAATTCCTCTTGAAACACCCTGTATATATAAAGAAAAATAAGAACTAAAAAGACTTGTTAATTAAGCATTTTGGTATGTAACTTAGAGCACAGTGAAAAATTGTATTTTTATATGGGTGACTGATTTTATTCTGATCTTTAGGTTAAAAAGCATACCTGACTTTAGTCAGTGGCAATTGTTTTTAGATAGATATTACAACTTTTGGTTTTGAGGTACACCAGGATTGTCTCTTCTGTCTTGTACCAGAAAGCAAGCCCAACATGTAGCACACGACAAAAATTTGGAAACTTAAACTTCGTAGCCTTATAAAATCTGTGCAGGTACTAGGGTAGTTTAGACTATTATAATAGTGTTATTATTGTTTACAAATTAGGCACTGGAGCTAATACTTTTAAGTTGTTGACTGTTGGTTTTGTTGCATCCCAGTATTTATATCTTTCTTGGGTGCATGTGTGGTTGTTTTAGAGTTTTTGTGTTGTGTAGGAGAAAAAAGTTTTAATTACTGGCATCTGGTCGCAACTACCTAAAATTTATTCTTGTCTGAATAGGAGTTACATTTTGATGAATTAAAACCCATTGTAGAAATGAGCCAATAGATTGCAGCAGTTTTCTCCTAGTTTGTCGTGTACACACACACATATACATACATAAAATATACCTTGCCAGTTAACCTGGAGCCCTGCCACATGTTTCCTTAAGCTACACTTCGTGTTCACTGAATTTCAACTGCCTACTCAGCATCTTGATTTGATGGCCTTCCTTTTGCTGGGAGCATAGTCACCACTAGGTGAATGGCCTCCAAACTCACCTGATCCCAACCCAATTGAATATTTCTGGGATTCTGTAGAAAGATAGATGAGAGGGCTGAAGATCTCGTAGTTCTGTTCCTGAATTACGGGCGTCGGATGAAGCAACGTGGTTGTTGCTCCCCCACAACAGTGTAGAAACTAAGACACCTGATGGAGTGGATGGCACACTATGTAAAGTCCTTGCTCCAAGCAATAGGAGGGCCATCGAGATGTTGAGTAGGTTGTCATAATACAGTGAACACTCAAGTGTATATTATAATTGAAACTGTTTGTCTTGTGACAATTTCCTTTCCACAATTTGTAAAGCAGTCAAAAACTGATCTTTAAATAGCAGTTTTGTTGTAGTACCCCAATTTCTTGCCACTCACTGTGTATATAGTGGTATAAGAAGGTTTAAACATGGTTGAGTACTGTTCTTTCTTACTGCAAAGATCATTTTTTGTTTTGTAATATTATTTATGTAATACATTACTGAATTCCTTACATTTTTATGCATTTGTGGAATAGAAAAGGGCAGGCTGTGCCTTTAAGCGTGTACATTGTAGGGCTCAAAAAGACTTGATAGTGTATTATGGCCCTCGAAAATATGAACTTTTCTTTACCGTTCAACTTTTAACATAACAGTAACGACAGTTGTTTCATCTCTATTCTTCATATTTATAGCTTCGTGTTAAGAAGTAGACAGATTTCCTTAATATATTATATATATATATATATACATACATATATACTATATATCTATAAAAAACGAAAGACAAACGATAGTAACTTTTGGACGGGAACATATCAGAACAGAACTATAACGTTTCATTACATATAAACACAGATAAATTTATGTTGAAGTGTATAATCCTTGTTCGATTTGGACTCGGGCTTGTTGTTTGTTGATAAACTCTATTTACTCTGGCAAAAGGAAGCCATTGTACCCTCTACTATACTGTTTCCAGGCTACCACCCTCTTTCCTCTTCCCTTTAATACCAGAGAGATATGAGTCTGGACATATTTGTGAATACAGAAGGAATGAGAGTGAGGAATGGTGAATGGAATCCGTTTTCAGTGGTTTTTCAAATTGAAAAACTCCGTATTAAGGGCATTGCTAGGGGATTAAGACAATTTCGTGGAAATACACGAGAAGTTGAGGGCATCGATAACCAAACTATTGAATACGGGTTCTGTTTGTGAGGTGGTGCTATGTGACATGCAGTATGTAATAAATAACGTTTACCTAAACTGTGATTTCACAATTATGTGAATAAAGAAGTGTTGTATGTGTATATAATGTTTTGTTTTTTTACTAATCCTGAAATTTCCTCTACGAGTAGGTTTTAGAAATGTGTTTTTTGGGGATTAACGAAGTATAAGTTAGTAACAGATGCTTTTTGTCATAAGAACAAATGTTGGTACAAAATGTTTTTTCTTCCCAAATCTAGGTACCCAGAAAAAAAAAAAATGCATTGCTAATGGTCAGTTGAAACTGGAAGTTTTACATTACGACATAACGTAATTAATCAGCAAAAGTCTGATGTCATTTAACTACAATGGGGTTCAGTAAAGTGACAGCTCACAGGTAAAAACCTTATGTAGTAAAACAAAATTTTGGTGATTTTCAGGGGTATGCTAATTGGTAGTATCTACTAGCAAAACACTAAAAACGTCATCATGTTGTTACTTAGCCGAAAAAGTTAATAAAACAAAGATATTTAGTTCTTAACAAAATTAATAGTAACGTGTAGATTCAATGCAAACTTGCTTAACTGGGAACTAGGTGCAGCCAAAATCTTGTGGGGAGATAAACTAATTCAAGGCCATAATTCCACAAGCTTGCTACACATGTGGATGGTAAAACAATTAAAAATAACAGCACCTTTTGTTTCATTGGAAAAAAAAGTACATATAATAATACAAAAACACAATGGTAATATAGTTTTTCTTGAGAATGTGAATAATTATTTCTTCAATTAACCCCCAGATGATGTATATTGTTTGCACACAAAATATTGTTTTTATAAGAACCTGTGTCGTTCAGAAATTAAGTGCCAGTTGGCCACTATGATAACTGCCTCTAATTCTTGGGGTGACTACATAGAAAAGTAAACTAATGTAATAATTAAGTAATTTTATCTTTTATGTATCCAGACCCCCCTTATAATTGGTAGAAATGGCTGTATATATTATCACACCCTACCAATGGCCCAAATTATGTTGGAAGCCACTCTTCACAAACAAAATCAAACTTCACACCAATTACAACTTAAAATTAAACAAAATTCCACAGCTAGTATTCGTGGTGATCAGACGCAGTACCTAATTTCGAAAACAAACAATAGCTCAGATTCAGGGAAAACTAACATTTTTATTTTCGTATGCCGGACGGCTTACAACAAGAACATTCCCTCCCACATAAAAATACGTAGCCCTCCCTCACACTTAATTCATTCCCAGTTAAACCCCACGATTATTAAATTCAGTTCTAGTTCGTCGACATAGCGGTTGAAATTGAAATGGTAACTGTTCGTGAAAGTTTATAAGAAAGTTGAACTCAAAGTTGAAATTACGGAACAAAGTTCATACTGGAGGTTTCCCCTCCGAGCTCAGGAATAGGTATAAAAAATGGAGTAATCTTACCAATTTAGCTGCTGAAGTCAGTTCTGTAGGTAGTAATTACATTAGTTGCACTGGAAGACGGAGTTATTTAATTATGGCGTAAATACGAATCGGCAGTTATACTGGTTAGAAGCAGGTTCTAACATTGAAATTTAGGCCTACTTTTAATGATAATTGGGGCGACTACTCGCTCTGACGGCTAAATCACTTCTTACCTCATATTCCAAATAATTCTTATTGTCGTGGTTCGTTTGCATGGTATTTCGGTAAACACTTACTGTGAATTGATGTTTGGTCGTCATGGTAGCTAATCAACACACGGCAGACTTTTCTTTCGTTTCGGACGACAACTTTTGCCGCTCTAACCCTTTCACTTCAAGCCTCCAGGATCTATTTTTCTCGGAAAGTTAGTTCGGAGTTAAAATTTTTTAAATTGGAAGTAATTTCGTCGTTTCTTTTGTTCCGTAATTTATGTTAATTCACTATTGTCACTTTTTGACGAAAGTTTCCGTAAAATATGTTTTATTTTCTGAATTTTTTCTAACTTGTAAATTCGCTGGTTAATATCACTCCGCTGTGTAAACGTCGCCTATATGAACACTGTCACACCGCGCACCTGTGCTATACCCAAAGGATACGTCCAGTCACCCTTCCTAAAGAAAATGTAATTGGCCTTCGTCTCAGATTAAGCCGCAGGCAAATCAAAGATTCCTTAGGACGTGATATTTATTAAGTGTAGGATTTTGACAACATACATAAACAAACAAAAAAATAAAATTACTCGGAATAGGCGCCAGGGAAGTGTTCAACTATACGGAAATTAAAGTTATGCAGATTCCCGCTGCAACAAGCTCATTGGAAAACGCTGACACTTTCTCTCCAGGCGAAGGTTACACAGGTAAAGTATGATGTAATATAAGACTCCTTCTGATTCAAAGGAATGGAGAAAATAAACCAAAAATTTTAAGAACAGGCCTTTATTTAGTAAAATTTGTAAAGGCAACAATAAATGCACAAATGTTAAGTTTCAACATTTCAGTTAAATACTGAATCAAATTAAATACGGACAAAACCGGAAATAAAATCAAATGGCTTAGGCCTATAAATTTACAACATTTCAAAATTACACTTCTTACAATAAACGTACCTGGTTTAAGATGCGCATCAAATACACTATACACCTTACAATCTACAAATGTATGTATTTGGTAAGGGAACAAAGAGTACAAATTACAAATAATGCAGATACAATTCTACCAATCAATTGTGGCTGACAAATACTGGAAGCATATACTAGGTCGCACAGTATCTGATCGTGTACGTAAACTTCAAGAAACAATTGGGTAATTGACGAGAAAATAAATTTCTTTCACTTGTCACACGAGAACACACACTTCACCAAAGGTTTCAGAATTCACTGATCACCCACTCGAGATGATGGGACTCTTCAGCTGTTAAGTTGTAGCACTTCTTAATCTACATAAATCACTGATATCATGACCACACCGGATCAATACACTGATAGACATACAAATTCACTCATTATTCAATTTCACTAAAATTTTCTCCCCCTTTTGTAGGTTCAAAACCGATATGGTTAACAGTTAATAGGTAAACTTATTTAACTGGAGCTATTTCCTCTCTTTCGGTGTGCGGTAATCAGCAATGAAAGATATAGGGTTTCCTGTTGTCCTACTAACAGGTAAAGGGTAAAGCTCCAAATGCGATATTAGTTATACATGCCGAAAGAAAAAAATATATGTGGTAATTACCAAATTTACACGGGCAAGACATAGCGATGAGTTAAGGCACCGTTGTTAGCTCACCCTCCTTGTAACGACGACGTTCATCCCCTAAGGGTCATTTCTTAATGTTTAGTTGATGTAGTTTCTCCTCGGCGATACGGATATCTCTCCTCCGCTTACTGTGGTCCGCGCAACACCAATACGCCTTCCTCTCCTTTCAGCATGTCAATACATGCTCGTTGACGATTTCATACCATGACAGTTCAAGACACAGAAGCTACACGACACAGGAACAACGAAACTCAACAACACAGAAGATACTGAAGCTAGACGACACTGAAGACAACGAAACTAGACAACACAGAAGATACTGAAGCTAGACTACACTGAAGACAACGAAACTAGACAACCCTGACGCTCAGGAACTCAATTTAGCAAAATGTCAGTCGGAAAACGCAGCAATATGGTTACAACCAGATAATAAGATTTCAACATTTTGAAGAGTTTGTCAGCAGAATAAAATTTGGGCCGCTGGTTTAATTTGGTAAAATGCCAGTTCTATATCTCTTAAGAGACATTCAGACTGCAACTTGGCAACGGGGTAACATACTCGGAGAACAATGGTAACGTTTCCGGCTGTCGTGGCAAACTTGGGAATGGCAACACTGTTGATAAACCAGAAATTTCCACATTAGGTCTCGGTGAATGTTGCAGGAAATGGCAATGTGGTACACTAGCCAACTAATAATTTTAACATCTCGAAAATGGTTACTCCAAATTAATCAATGGCAACGTTTCAGAAAAGCGGTGGCAAACTGAAAATTGGCAACCCTGTTACGAAACGGGAAAATACATGTTCAGCATATACCTGAAGTTGGTGACATGGAGAATGGCAACCTGGCGAGCCACATAAAATTACACCAGAGACAAAGAAATCGAGAATTTCATCATTTCTACTGCTCACGTACAAGTACGCCTATGGTTATAGGCTGTAACATTGTTCAACCCAGACGGTCACTGCACTTACTCAACCACGTGCGATTCTGACGAAAATGAAAGTTCGTTTACCACAGCCACAATTATTAAAAGTACAATCGGCCGCCCATCAGTAGGATTGCGTCTATGAAGTATGATAATCCATTTTTTCCTCACGTAAGGTCAACTAATTATACGTTACCAAAGGTTTCAAGTTCAAATCTGGCGTCACATAGAAACTACACAGTCATATGGTTACACATCACCCACTTCACATTTCCAGTTTAAATTCCACTTGTGAACCGTTCCCCATTCGAAATCATGTTTATTCACTGTAATATATTCTCGAAACAACTTTAGTTACTCATAATTAATTTTGCACAAATTTGAAGTGGAGCGCGAGAGACACGCTGCTCTCCCAGATGTCAACGGCAGCCAACTCCCTGGATTTTTGAGCTGTTGTCCACCTTGGCCCTCTGGTGACAAAAATGTGAACCACGCTTTTGGGTAACACCCCGGATTTCCAATGTTCTAAAACCTTCTATTTGAATGACTCACCCTATTTTTCTGCACAGTGGAAAATTTTAACATCCTGAAAGAGCGGTTACACCCAACTGCTGCCTCATTAAGTCTTGAAAACAATGGCTAACTAGAGTCTTCCCGTAATTCCTACATTTCAAAATTAAATAAATCCGTTAATAATTCCATTTAAGTTACGAAACTCAGTTTCCCCACGTATTTATACCTTCCGAATCTAAATAAAATAACGCCCCCTTGATTAAACCACANAGTTTCCCCACGTATTTATACCTTCCGAATCTAAATAAAATAACGCCCCCTTGATTAAACCACAAATAAAAAAGTTAAAAATCCCGCGTAAATTATAAAAAAAAATATCATACGAAAATGACACAACTCGTTAGAATTGATTATAATACTGAACTTCACTCTTCCAAACTTTACCAATTCCTGCAAAAACATACTGGAACCTTAATATAATTGAAACCAGGCATGAATTTAATTTTAACCTCTGAGCCTACGTAAAATGAATTCAACTAGTTACCCCCTTATAGTTATTGCCAATCAAAATAATAAACTTACTGTAAAAGTTTAATAAATTCAGGCCTATAAACCTTTCTAAGCTTACCAGTTTATTTAAAAATTAATTAAATATTAAACCACTAGATCTAGGCCTATGACTAAATTTAATATCCATCTTCCACCTAAAATTAAGTACAAGAGGAAAACAAAAAAATTGAAAAAAATTCCTGAGGTAATACCTAAGGTATCACAACACTGAATATACTTTGCCCTGACAAGTTGAAAGAAATGGCGTCTTTTGCTAACAAGAAAATTACGTAAATAAATTTATATCCTGACTTCGACCTAGCTTTTCCCCTAACCACTGCTAACATCAACTAAAACTTATTTCTATGGCAGTTCATTAATTTTAAACCTCATATTATAATGTTACAAACACTGCTTGTACAGCCACAAAAGGAGCCATGTACACTGTCGTGTCAGAATAATGTGACCACACCGTGAATCGTACAGAACCTGCCCAGCGCGTCACAGAGTGCGTGTGACTAAGGTCAACTACACGGATATACAAGCGGCCGGCCAGGACAGATTAGCCATTGTGCGTAAAGCGAGCTTAATGAGCAGAGGAAGTGATTTGACGAGTGTTCAAAAAGGAATGATCATCGGCTACCGAGCCAAGGGTGGGAGCATCTCTGAAACCACAAAATTTGCGAGCTGTTCTCGAGCTACCATAATAAGGGTGTACCAAGAATGGAGTGCTGTCACACGAGTAACTCCCGACATCACACTGTGGAGCCCCAAAGGCCATCAACCTGAGAGGAGAACGTCACTTCCGTTGACTGTTAAAGGGCAATNGACCACTCAAATGAATGCTGGAGCACCCAGGTGTGTCCCCGATAACAATGGAGCGAGCTCTGGTACAAATGGGTCTCTGTAGTCGACGTTGTGTGAGGCGCCCATGTTATCGAAGGTCCATCGGCAACGGCCCCTGCAGTTCGCACGGGACTACCGTCATTGGACAGTGGAAAGCTGTTGCCTTCTCAGAGTCCAGATTTCTACTCCACAGATGTGACAGGTACAGCGTCAGACACACGAGAACCAATACCTGGACACACTTGTCTGTCAAGTACAAACCGACGGTGGCATGTCTGGGGATGTTTTCCTGGCCATCGTCACAGACCACATGCATCCGTTCATGTTGCATATTTACAGTATTCTTCATTGGAACACATGTCAATATACAAACAGTTAATATTGAGGGCGGTATGAACCTATGCCTGGACAGTTACCATGGCCGGCAAAAATTAGTTACGGCCTCAATGTTGTGGTTACAGTTTACGTTAAGACTAATGTGTTATACAGTTAAAGACTGAATTTTTTTTTATATAAAGAGAAAAGTAAATTGATTCCAGCACAAGTTCTGTAAAGAATATACTGCACTGATCATGAGGTTGTTGTTGTTCCATTTCCCTATACTACAAAGAAATATTTAAGTAAAAACTGTACTTGANAGAAACAATATTCTGATTGTAATAATAATAAAAATCATCAGGATTTCAGAAAAGTACTGTAGATTCTTTTCACCTTGATGTTACAATTGCAGTAGACTTTGTTCCTTGTGTAAAATGAAACAGTTACACTGAAGAGCAATTGAATTAGAAATACCTATCTAGTAGCAGGTAGCACCCCCTCTCGCTCTGACGACGGCAGCGATGCGGCGTGGCATGGACTCCACAAGACACCTGAAGCGTTGGGGAGCCATACCGATCCATGATCGCTGCACAGCCTCCCAGAATGTACGGAGATCGGTCGGAGCAGGGTCCATGGTGCAAACATCTCTATCGACAGCATCCCAGGGATCCATCACCTCATGTGCTAAGCGACGCACTCGTACTCTGCCATCAGCGTGTACCAACTAGTACCTCGACTCATCGGTCCAGGCGACTTTTTTCCAGTCTTCGAGGGTCCAATGGCAGTGTTCCTGCGCTTATGTTAACCGTTTTATCTTGTGATGTATGGTGAGCAGGGGTATCCTAGTGGGACGGTGGCTTCTGTACCCGATAGCGAGAAGATGGTTCTGGATGCTATGGCTGCTCACACGCCATTGTTGTCCTGCATTGAATTAGCGAGTGATCTGCTGCCTGTCTATCCGATTTTACTATTCGAGCTAGCTGACGGTGACCCGTCATCCACACGTTGTACGCCACGGCAGTTGACTCTGGAGACAGCATTTTTTCCAGAATCCGCGTACTCACTGTACTCTTGACATAGTAGCCCATGGAAAGCTCAGTGCCTGCACAACTTCGGAGATGGAGTGCCCTATACATCTCTCCCCAACACTCTGACCGCGATCAAAGGCATCGAGATCCTATGTCCTACCCATCCTGTGCTCGACTGTTACTCAGACGGCCATTACAAGGTCTGACGTCATCTTGGTCACGTGCCACGCCATACTATTCAAATCGCCCTGGTGATCAAAGCGCCGTTTCGCTAACACAGCAGGTATCTCTAATTCAATTGCTCTTCAGTGTATGTTGTATGCTATTTCAATGTATTTTTCTTTCATAACTGTGGAAAAGGTTAAATTACAACTTGGTAAATTATGAATATAAACTTACAAAAAAGTGACTGAAAAATATCCATGGGCTGTAAACTTTCATTCATCATCATCTTTATGAATGTTTTTTCAACCTCCAACCTTTATACTTTTAATTGTCCCAGACTACGAACAGTTATTATCCAGTTTTATAATATTTATGATTTTAAAGTGTAGCATCTGAAGAAAAGAATATGAATTCTCGAAACATTGTTATGTTACAATAAAAATTGTTGTAATGCATTTTATTATTTTATGATCATATGCTATTAATGACCAGTTATTAAACCAAAACGATCAAGAAACCAAGACGAATGCCTGGTTAGGCCAATTGTAGTTAAGAGTCGGCTTCAGTCAGAGCGCGGGAAACGAGTATTCCAGGTGCATTTTGGGTCAATATTACCAAACAAAGACCGAAATGGAAAAAGTAGAACTATAGCGCACTTTAAAATTCTTCCCTTTACACGCTGGTGCATGATTTGTTAAAAACTATAGTGTATTAAGCGCACAATCTGAGTTCTAAAGAAAAGAACGTCTGATTTGAATTAGAACTCAGATTGCGCACTTAATACACTATAGTTTTTAACAAATCATGCACCAGCGTGTAAAGGGAAGAATTTTAAAGTGTGCTATAGTTCTACTTTTTCCATTTCGGTCTTTGTTTGGTAATAGTGACCCAAAATGCACCTGGAATACTCGTTTCCCGCGCTCTGACTGAAGCCGACTCTTAAGTTTTGTTCTTGCCAGTATCTGTTGGAACACCTCCAGTGGCTTTGAAATCGTCAGCTGTCTGGTCAACGCCTCCACCTCTGTAGGTAAAACCGCCCAAGTGGTTTCTGCCATTAACTGCTCACCGACTCCGACATGGAAGCGGTTGCGGGCGGTACAACTGTCGCATTTGAACTGGTAACGTAGAATCAGCTTCACGTTGTACTCTTGATGAAAATATCTGGTAACCTAGGGTGACATATTATAAAAAAGTAAGGAGAAATAAGTGGAAGGAAAAGATGGAAGACCAAAATTAAGGACAAGAATGAAGAATAGAGTGAGAAAAAAGGAATGAGAAATGTACAAGAACAATGAGAGGAAAAAAAAGGACATTAAGAAATGGAGTATGTACGGGAATGAAAAGGGTAGAAAAGGAAAATGAGAAAAAAAAATAGGAGAAATTAATTTCAGTAAGGACGAAATGAAGAAATTTAAGATGCTAAAACAAAAGCAATGAAGAAATGGGAGTGTAAGAAGACAAATGATGAAAATGTAACAAACAAAAGTAGAGGAGAGAAAGGAGAAGCAAGATAAATAAATATAGATGAAAAGAAACATTCTAATACGATTTAGTGTTATAGGTGGGGAAAAAAACACTGCCTACTTTTACCACTAAAGGGTAATGAAAACAGTGTGTGTTCAGTTGTGGGGTATTATTAGTGTGAGGAGAATAGTGCAAAATAGTGATTTATTCAACTGATGATATGTCCGATAATACACTGCATTGCAAAAGTAAAGTTACAAACTCGTTTTCCGAGATAAAAGTTTATACATGCAAAATATAGCACCGAAATCTACGTATTTAATGCTACTGTGTTATCTGAAGTTGTATTTCAGCAAAATAAAGAGAGCAACCTACCTATGACGCACACTCCTAACCTTTATAAGTCACTGTTAAAGAACGATGCGTTCAGTACCATTCCAAGTGAAACGAATGATAGGGCAGAAAACGTTGTCTTAACGAAATTTGAAATTGTTTTTTTCATTAACATATTCAAAGACGTCGTTTGGAAGATTCGTTACGGTTGTGGACTATCGGAAGAACAGAATCTGGACAATCTCAAGCTGAGGTGGCAATGGTTGTTTCCAGGCTTTGGGTACAATCTCAAAATACAGGAGATGTCCATAGAAAACCAGTACATGGTCGCCCACGGTCAACCACAGCGCCAGATGACCGTTATCTGTCTGTAACTGCTAGGCATAACAGAGAAATGACAGCCCCTCATCTTGCATTGGGGCTTCGTGCGGCCACAGGGAGGACAATTTCAAGATGGACAGTGTTCAGAAGGCTTCAGGACATAAGGCTGTATGCAAGGCGACCATGGAATGTGTTCCTTTGACTGTTGCACACAGGCGAGAGCGTCTACAGTGGGCTCGGGATCATCTTCACTGGACCCGGCGAAGGTGGGCAAATGTTCTTTTCACAAAAGAGTCCCGATTTTCCTTGCAGAGTGATTCTCGAAGATCGTTCATCTGGAGAGAGCAGGGGACACGGTATAGTCCTTCTAACGTGAGAGAAAGGGATGCATATGGAGATGTCATGTTTTGGGTAGGCATTATCATCGATGGAAGAACCGAGTTGCATGTGTTTGACAGAAGGTCTGCGACTGCCCAGAGGTATCGGGATGAAGTACTGGCACCTCATGTAGCCTTTTTGCAGGTGCAGTGGGCCCAGAATTCTTGTTAATGGTAGATAATGCTCGCCTAGTGGAGCAATATCTGGAACATGAAGGAATCCAGCGTGGGGACTGGCAAGCAAGGTTACCTGACCTGAACCCCATTGAACATGTGTGGGATGCTTTGGGAGACGACTTGCAGCTCTTAGGCCTCCTCCTAGAAATCTGCATGACCTTCGCACGGCTCTTGTGGAACACTTATAAGTTATTGCCAAAGGACCTCATTGACATTCTTGTGGAGACATTGTGAGGTTTGTATTGCTGTGAGGGGTGATCACACCTCCTACCGAATGGGGCATGTTGCCGTTTTTTTTTTTTTATTTCTGCGTGCATTTTTGCGCCTTTTTTAATATGGTCTGTTTTAATGCATTTCCAATAAATTTTCACACCTTATTTTCTTAGCAGTGTATGTATTCACAATGGTATGTGTTCTACATGTACAAAGTTTCATTAAAATCCCATACGAGGTGTTGGGAGTAATTACCATTTCTGCACTTGTAACTTAACTTTTGCACTGCAGTGTAATTCTGAAAGGTGCACTTTTACTCAGAATGATGAGTCAGCCATGGGATACGAGTCCCCTCCCTAAATTGAGATATGACTATATTGTATTATCATGTTTCTAATATGGAAACTTGGCTCCAGTATGACACATAGACATACCCTAGTCCAGTCTCCTTCCGTTTTCTATTTTACAGAACCGGTTGTTAAAATACTGAATATGCAGGTGGTGGCATCCTTGCATCAAGCAATACAAGCATTGCCTACTCTCCCTACTTTTTTTTTCTTACGAGACTTTAAACATGTACTACAGCACGGTTAAAACAAATATCATTCAATTCACCAAATTGATCATCACTAACATAAATTCATTACACTAAAATAAAAAACAGCTACATAATTTTACTTTCCTGTTTATTTCAAAATTGTCCAGCGTCTAAAGTTTCAATACTGTACTTTCCAACATTCTTCAAGTATTTACAACTTTATCATGACGGCACTAAAAAAAAAGAATTCTTGAATAAAATCATCAAGAAACTAATCTATAACTTGTCTCTGAAATGTTTCCAATCATTAAATGCGTATATATGGCAAAAAAGAGCAACGTGTTGATAAACCACATGGCAAACACTGGGATTCTGTATTCAAAATAATGTTGATTAGCTTTCTTTTTAGCATGTAAAAACAGTTCAAGAAAATCCAGTGACTTGTGTGCCTTTTAACAGTACTCTCTTAACACTGACAAATGTTTAAGTGAGCTAAAGATCACAACAACAACAGAATCACAAGTGCTACTGAATGACGATACTTCTTCCTTTCGGAAGTCTCTGGGCCACAGATTAAACAACTCGGGTTTCGACAATATTACACAGGAAAACACTTTGCTTATCTTGTGAACGACCGAGGATGCCTGTTGATTTCTCTTCGCCCCCGACTGTCGCTCAGTCGAATGGGAGGTCCACCGAAACGTTCCCTATCCTTTCCCCTACCGGAAGTCCACATTGCACCCCTACCGCGGCCACCAAAGTTCCTCACGGGAAATTTTTCTTCAGAATGCACTAACATTCTAACGTCTCTGTTGTCAACGCGAGGCTCTGGAGTACGAAAACGCTGATTAAGAAGTCCAGGTTCTCCTCTTGGAGCCCAGTTTGGAATGGCGCCTCCACGGCCCCTTTGCATACCTCCCCTGGCAGCACCTGAAAACAGAATTGAAACTAACTTAAAATCATATTAACCCCAAATGGGTTATTTCACTGCAATGAATTTTACTTGTAGTATAATTTATAGGGATAAATATGAAGGCCCTTATTAGCCCCCAGCCTTTTGAGACAATTTAACCCACAGCTTCTGGTATGGAATCACAAACACGGGCATGAAAACATTTAAGAGCAAAAATAGACTTTAGATTGAGAAAACTCATTATCTGCTCCAGAACTTTTGACTCAAAATCTTTTGTTTGTAGAGCCACAAATGCGAGCGGTTCAAAAGTTTCATGAATGACCTCTGTATCACGATGCAGTGAGAAGATTCAGTTGTTTCACCACCAGTGTCACACATTATGCATTTCACTACGCTGAGTACGTTAGTAAGAACCCATTCAGTGAACTAAAACTGGGTAAAGACGAAAGGACCACAAGTTATCCAAACATTCATTCAGAGCCTAAGAAGCATATAAATACCTCTAGCTCCTTCCCGCCGGCCATATGGACCAGGCTGTCCAAAGAAGCGTCCTCTTTCCGACGTGAACGCACGACCTCTGCCTCGTGAACGGCCTACCATCATTTCCTGTGGGAGAATAAAATGTTTAAAATTCATAATTATTTAGCTTAAAGTGACAAAAAAAAAAGAAATAATATATTTACCTTTGCAACTCTCATGGAGATCTTATTATATCCCGTTGGTCCCGTGGGTTGATGGCCCGTAATCTCCAAAGCCACAAAATCGTCAACGTGTAACGAAGGTGGGCGAGAAGTGTTTGGCGGACGAGAGCGAAACAGGTCTCCTCGAGGTCCAGGTGCCGGTCTTCCAAATCCTCGACCACGCATTGATGTAACTGGAATGAAGTAATGCCATAAATACACAATATACATTACAGAAAGTTTTCAAACAGAACCACTCATTCTGATAAATTTGTGAACCAGAAAAATACAACAAGATGTCATTAATGAGATTCAAAACCATACAGAAGGTGCCATGACTAGTCATTTGTGGCAGTTTTTCAATGTACATTATCCATTAGCTTTAAAAACCATTACTTCTTTTACTAATTATGGTAACCTGAGGAAAAACAGCTCTCACTGACTTCATAAGATTACTTGCACTGGGGCAATTTGTATTGCAGAATACATAATGATGATTATCAATGCTATTAAATTAAATAAATTAATGTTACATGAGCAATATCAACTTTTTAAAATATTTAACTGCAGAGTCAACTACAAATTAAAAAAGTGGCAAAACTGTAGAACAAAACAATATAAAAAATGTTCATGAACTTTGTGAATGCATAACAAGAACAAACAGGAAGGGACTTTCAGCATTATTTTGTCTTCACTACAAAAGATACAGGATTAGGTACAGCAACATTATGAACAGAAAAAGAATATGACAAAATATACAACTTTCAGACAACCCATTGCATTTTTTTTTTCAAAATTAACAGACTTTTATAGTTTTTCCAGGACCAAATAACCTTTTTATACACTTTTATTTAACTTGCCTTGGACTTTCATACGTTCGTTGGTCCATTCGTGGCGATATAACCCATTTCTCATTGCTCGACTGTCGATTGGTAGCGTGGCCGAGTGGTTTAAGTCGCTAGTTTAAGGCACTAGTCTCTTCGGAGGCGTGGGTTCGAATCCTATTGCTGCTATGTTTTTTATTTATTATTACACACCTTTTTTCACATCAAATTTCTGTCTGCAAAACTGTTTTGTGACACTGATGTAGTGTGTAGAATGAACGCAAGTACCTATAAGTTCTGTCAATTAAATCTGTCGAGAAGATATTACTAATGTAACGAATGTATGTTTAGCCAATATTCTTAAAACAATTGTGACAGATTATGAACATTTAAGATATTGCTGGTATATTTATGTAATCCAACAACTTTTCTCCCATTTTGCAGTCTACTGCACACTGTTTTTATTATGAATAACATTTATATCTGAGCCTGTAAAAATAAGAGACCATTCTGTGCACTGAAGTTATCAGCTTATTTTTCCATGTTGAGATACTGACTAGAAAATATATTATAAAAAAGCCTCCTATTTTATTTCTGTGCAAACATTCTTTTAAGCATAATTTAACAGTACCAAAGGAAAAGGTATATATAGCTTAACAATGAGGATCTGAACTGCAGCTTAAATACAATCTAAAAATTTACAAGATTATCATTTCATCTTTAATCTTTTAGGCTGCTTTATACAGGGTGTCAAATGTAAAACTGGCACCACCAACTATACTTCTGGCTTCTCGAGGCTCCTCTAATAGCATTTCAATCAGAAATATGGTCAGCTTGAGTATTATACGACCATGTAATATCATCTTGTTTACGGCACGACAGAATATCCCCTCTGTGAATGGCGACTTGAAAGAGTGAGTCATATTATCTAGCTGAGCAGCAACTCCAGAGTTATATTCTGCACGGGTCGGAACATGAACTAGCGATTCATGATTGACGTCAAGATATAATTCTGGAAAACTATTGATCTAAATGAAAGAATAAAAAAAAATTCTGAGGTGCAGTTTGAATCTAGAAAATGACTCAATAGTACTGGTGTAGGATGAACGAATAAGCATTGTTAGATGCAGTGCAGTGAAATATCATGGCTTAGGGTACATAAAAACAAAATTGCATTCTTACTTCAAGGAAACTATTTGCCACAACTGCAAGATATTGCACACAAAATTGTTGTCAAAAGACAGACTAAATATGCAGTCACAGTTAAAAAGAAAAATGTGGGCAGATAAAGTTGGATGTCAAATTTCCAGACTAATGCTATTGACATTACCAGAAAAATTCCACAAAATGCATCGACTGTTTTTAGGGCTTTACGATACCTTTCACAAAAATATTATTACACCAAACTGTCACTACAAAGTGAACATAATTTTAGCACACAACTCTGCTCATTTTTTTACAGCTGATTAACTCACTTTGAATAAAAATTATAAAACAGTTCTGAACAGGAAATCATGACGTACTGTATCAATCTGTACGAAAATTGTTATATGCCAAAAGTATGCAAGTAAACTTACCATATGGTCTCTTATTAATTTTCTTGTTTTCAATGCCTCGAGGTGGAAACTTCATGACTGGGAACACACCTCCAGCAGCACTGGCTCTTTTCGGTATAGGCATCACAGCACTGTCATCGTGAGATATGCCCGAGCTGCCACTTGTTGGCAATAGCTTCCGACAACAACGTTCTGCTTCGCCCGGTAAATTAAAACTGGGTAGCTCTGCTCGTACTAAACTCATAAGATCGCATGTCACCTACACACAAATAAAAGAAACGAAAGCAACTTTAATAAGAAGTTTATCATACTCAAACACTGCATAAGGGTCATTCTCAGAAAAAGGTAATATTTGTTGTCACCATGTGATAAAAATTGGAACAATACTTGTAACAATGATTTTTTAAAAATAGTATGTCAAATTATTAAGAAAAAGGGATACCACGTAATATTTTACTGAAAATGTATTTAATCAAAGGATAAATAGATGTAAAGTCCCCGCTGTGGACTGTACCTAGACCCAATTTATAAGAAACTGGCTGTCGTTGCTTCTCAAATTTTCTAAAAAAAATATTGTTTTCAATTAATAGTAATTATTTTGAAGTATCTTGAATACATATCTAAATAAATTGTATGTCTCTTTTAAAAATTAACAGAGAAATTGGATTTTAAAGTTTGTACCTGGTCTACAGAGTCATCCTCCATGGACAACTATAAAAGTGCACCAAAATCTTTATATATGACAGCAGCTGTTACTGTACCTCTTGGAATTGGAGGAGAGGAAAGGGTTCTTGTTTATTAGTAAATGCTTGTGTTCTCTAGTGTATTGTGCTAAGGATTTAAAACCTCAAATACTAATTTCTGTACTTTGCAAAGTTCTTTCTGTCCACTCTGTGGTCATTATAATTAAGGTAAGAATCACGCGTTAACTGTTTTAAACTCATTTTGTAGGTGTATTTAAGTACATTTTAAAAATATGAGAACCACCACTATTCTAACCTCAAAATTTAATTAATGAAAAAACAAGTCTAGTTTTGGTATCCTCCATGGACAGCTTAAAGGATACAATAATTAATATGTAAGTAAAAACAATTACAAAACTTGGCCAGTTGTGTAGAAGTGTTATATTTACATTAATAAAAGACATCTGAGTGCTTTGGGTAATTTTTTTGCATACTTATAATAAAAATATTTCTTCAATTTTGTACCCATAAATATTCATAAAATCTTGTGAGAATGTTATGAAACTTAAAGACTGCCACAGCTTCAGTTTTTACAGAATAGCCTCATCACCCCTTATAGCCATCTGATCCACCCACTTTTCCAATTTTTACATTTATTTATTAATATTTTTAAAATGTAATACATGGAAAACAAATTTAGTATTGTACAAAAATACTAGCAGTTACACAGTTAAAAATCAATGCACAATAATATTTATGAATAAAACCTATAAAATACCACTTCAGTAATTTTTAAAATGTCTTTTCCTTTCAACATACTACTAA
>KZ868927.1:27823-64323 GCA_003456935.1 Machilis hrabei | reverse complement strand
GTATTGGTAATACTAATGCATTGTACGCGATTTGCTTAACTTTTAAAGAACTTTTCTTTAACGTCCTTTGAATAAATCTCAAATTTCATAACGCCTTTCCTACAATATAGTTAACGTGTGAATTCCATGACAGATCCTCACACAGTAATACTCTTAAATAGGTTCGTCTTTCAATAGCATTTAGTTACGATGGAACGTTGGTCGGGTGAAAAGCGTGCGTTTGCGATTAAAGCATTTTTAAAAAATTGCGACAGTTTTGTGATTGCACAACGACTATTTCAACGGCAATTCAACATCCACCGGAAAATTCTGAAATCAGTCAAGAAACGTGGTTTCAACAGGATGGGGCGACCAGTCACACAGCTAGGCTGTCAATGTATGCAGTTAAACGGTTGTTTCCAAACCACGTTATCTCCAGGCATGGCATTATTCCTTGGCCCAAGAGATCGCCAGATCTCACAGCATGCAATGTTTTCTTATGGGGTTATTTGAAGAGCAAGGTATTCAGTAATCCACTCCCACGAAACATTGGCGAACTCAAAGAAAAAATTTGTCATGAAATTACTGCTATTCCTCTGGAAATGTTACGTCGTGTGATGGAAAATTTAAAACCTCATCTTCAAGAATGTCTAAATAGAAATGGTGGCCATTTACAGGATGTCATGTTCAGAAGTTAAAAATGTTTTAAGGTAAAGTTAAATGCTATTTAATGTAGTGTCATTTTGTAGTAAAAGTTCTCTTTCAAATGATTAAATAAAAAAAATATTAACATTTTAAAATGCCCGTTTCATTGGCTTACCTGTTATTTAACATTTCCACTGACATGGATGCTTTATCTTCAGTCAAAATTCTGCCTAACTGAGAACAACCTCTCCCCACATCAGCACTCCCATGGGACAGGGTTAAAGATGTTAACTACTTCTGCTACATTTGGACACTTTAGCATTCCACAAGGAAGTTTGAGATTTGTGTAAGGTTTCCAATAAACATCAATTGCAGACTTTTTTTTATTTGCTTCAACCTTCTCCAACTCCAGAATTTTCCACTCATCTTGAAGCATGTCAGTGGGAACATCTATCGGAAGAGCCTTAGCAACATTCACAATATCCATGCAGCTGCGATTTAAATTTTTCTCCTTAGGCTCCTTAACCCTTTGCGGTCCAATTTTTGTTCACACATCTGCTGCAGCAGGTCTTAATTAATTTGGCCTGGAACACTAGATATTAATATATTTGTTTACATTTTATTTTACAGTGTTCTCTACATATCTGGAGTACAAGTAATATTAAATTATAACTATATGGAGTCATCTTAACATACTTGCATCTTAATCATGGTATTTTTGTAAAATATAATACTTTTTAAAACAGTCCCCTGGGTGCAAACCCGGCTCTCTGCTATACGTTTTACAGAAGTATGCTGTTTCTCTTCTGCCCCCTTTCACCTTACTACTAGATTGATTCATTGCTTACATCCACTTTATTATCACTCTTTACACAAGTTTTCACATCACTAAAATCTCCATCTGAGTCACTATTCATTAGCAAAATTTGTATTTCAGCGTCACTCAAACCTCTACGTCCAGACATAGTTTGTTTACGTGTAATCAACTGCTTAGCAGTTCAAGAAATTGATCACAGAGGCCCCTGTTGGTTGGCAAGAAGATAGAACCTCTCGCAGCAGTCTTGAAAAACACCTGTCTTGGCACGTACGAAAAACTACGTGTCGGAAAATTTCCGAAAGTGGACTTGCTGCAAGATAAACATGTGTCGGCATATTTCCGACATAGGACCGCAACGGGAAAATAATTTTGTCGGAAATTTTCCGACAGATGGACCGGAAAGGGTTAAAGAGCATTTTCATCTGTCAGATATTTTTACTTACCCTAAGTGGCTCTATATAGGTAAATTTAACTCTTCATATATTTCTTTGCTCAGCATCCCTAAGAAAAGATACATGATAGCAATTCTCTGACATAATCATCATCAGAAGACAATCGGCTAATTTTGCAGAAGCCACATATTTTAATTACCCTACAATAAAATTAATAAAACTAGAAAAGTAAATAAAAGTAACTTCAATTGAAAAAAAGTGAATTGAAAACAAAAAGTAACAAATAGTTGAAAAAGTAACCGAGTGGCAGCCCTGTGTGATTTAATGGCACATTGACGCTCAACGGGTCATTTGCAATGTTAAGACGTATCTTTGTTCTCATTCACTTTTTTTAATGTAAAATCACAAAATGACAAAAATGTGCTCCTTTTATATATTTTGTACACTAAAATGAGATATATGCTCATTCTGTATGCCAAAATTTTGTTTAAGATAGCAAATTAACAAAACATACTGGACTCCGTAGTTCCTATTAATGTTATTCACCTTTAACATACCGTTATTAAAAACACAACAAAAAAGGGCAAAATAAATATTGACATTGATAAAAATATACATGAAAGATATTTTATTTTGTGTATAATAACACTAAATTATACTACAACCACATCTACTTATTTATACTGTAATAACTGTAACAGGAAATGAATTATTACTAACTTGATCTGTATCTTGATCAGCTTCATCGACAGGTAAAGGTGCCAGCCAGTACGAGGAACTCAATCTTTCGTCATCCACTTCTACAAGAACAAAACATGGTCTAGAAGCAAACTGCGTCAGGAGAGGCTCAGGAGATGGCAGCACGGGCTCTGTTAATTCTGTAGGATGACAGTCACACAATTAAAATGGTGAACAACAATAATGCATTTCTATCAACAGGCAAGTTTTACATTGCACTTCCACATCACATTTTAACCAATATTTCTATAGTCGGAAACTGACGGCTATTAATCGAATAAGAAATTCAGCAAGTGCTTTTTATAACGGCAAATAGAATATGGAATAGAGAAGGAATCAAACAGATGTGGTATTATACTATTTACAGCTTGTAACAATAAATGAAAATGTTGTACAGACAGAAAAAATAAGTAGACCCTATCTACACATAATTCTTAATTTTTTCCTCATTTCAGCTTACTTCTCTGACAACCAACATGAGCTGTAAAAATAATGCTGGCTTATACTCCTTATTTATATCTCAACATTAAGGGCCCTCAGCCATAAAATGTATTTACTTCACAAATAAAAGCACTCTACGAATCCGTGAAGTGGCTTAACTTCAGGTAAGCTTTATTTTCCGTCTGCCAATATATATTGAAGCTAAATTTCAGTCTGTAACAACTAAAACACTAATGAATGGTATGTCATTTGAGGCACAATCATAAGTCTACTTTTGTAAATATATCAACAAATTGAAGTAGGCATAATGATTGACTAACATTAAAAACATTTTAAAGAATGGTGTCTCAAATGCTACAAATTAATGGCATTTAGTTAAAACAAGTATAGTTTTTCCACAGTAATTACAGACAGCATATAATGCTTTCTAAAGTTACTTTACTGATTGGTACACCAGAAATAAGTTTATCCAAATCATATTTAATCAAAATTTTGGATTAACCACGAGTTTGAAGCTGCTATGTACTTTGTCAGGGTTCGGTTCTTGAGTGGCAGAATTAGTGATATGCTTAAATGGCTTTGAGATTACACTGCACGGAAGAGCTTGTGCAATCTCGAGCAACAGAGATCTGATTTGTTTGTTCAGACATAATACTAGTTTGAAATGCACATATAACACTGTACATATATATGTATTATAATTTTGTGTACATATATAAATATTGGAGTGTGTTAACAATTAGAATTATTTATTGCTATTACAGCCTTTTTTTTACGTCCTGTATTAAAGCAGAAAGTCAACAGTTTATCTGGATTATCTGATTCAAATAAGTAGACTAGTAGATGATTATCACAACTTTATTGTAAAACCAATATCATATTACATCGTAGCAAAATTCACACCTATGTCTTCTATGGCAAGCACTGAAATCACTTTACTACCAAGAGTAACTAGGCCAAAAATAGAGAGATTAAGTCACCAATTTTTGACCTACCTTTCACTAATCAAATCATACTTACTGTTGAACAGAAGGATCTAAAAGAAATGAAAAACAGCACACACAAATTAAATCAATGCTGATAAACTTGACGGGCAAAGGATGCAAATCCTTCACAAACCATTAGATGGATGTAGGCATCTATATATGCTGCAATGTGTGTCAAGTGTACTATAAAACACAACACAAGATTTACATCCGGCTAATAATTTTCTGGTCAAAACTAATGTGCCCCACATCACTCTTCATGCATCTTAAGGCCACTTGCAAATAAAATAAGTTCAAAGTTGTTGGTTTTGTTTCACTCACTGTTATTTTGACAGTTTGAGTTTCTAACTGTAATTTTACTATGTGAATTGGATCTGAAAAAAAAAACTCATGTAAGCAAAAACAAGTAAACTGGTTAACTCCCGCATAGCATAGTAGCCTAGAATAAGTAGTATGCAAACCTCAAATTAACTTTTTGTCGCTATGCGGATGCCAAAAGTGATAAACTCGATTTTTGTACATATTTCAATAGCGGGTGGTGTTTATGCAAAAAAATAATTTTAGCCTCGTAATTACGTATTTAATCACCATTTTTTGTCACATAAAAGTATGTGTATACATTCAGTGTTTTCCTTATTGTCTACAAAAGTCATTCGAATATTGAAATATGATATTTCATGAAGGAATATGCTGAAATATGTACAAAATCAGATATTAGATGGCAGCACAGTTGATCGCGTATTTATCAAATGTGGCATCCAAAACCTTCAAATTTTTTTCCACAGCCAAGATAGGGCTTTTAACCACTACTTATTCTAGGACACTGTACCCATAGTTTGGAATATCTGCAGTGTTTCTGTACTGATTCTTTAATCCATTATAATTGTCACAGTATACAAGTGTTATATACCAATGGTTCTGTCTATATGATATTTAATTTTGTTTAATGGCAATATAGGGTCAATAGCAATTTTAATTGCCATAATAAAATATTACAAAATGATAAGACAGAAAAAAATATTTCAATTTTTACATATGGGAATATTTTAAACATATCACCAACNTGTTTCTAGATTGTTATTCTAGAGTATGAATAAAAACTATGCAAAACTGTATCACACTCCAGTCCACCTCCCCCCCAAAAATTTTTAACTACATATAGAATACCAGTAGTGTCCAACCATATTCTTTCTAATGGCTTCAAATTGCGATGTGTACTTACTGTATTTTCTAGTTGTACCACCCACCCATATTTTTTTACATTTGAATAACAAAAATAATTCAGTTCCTTTTCAGGGATTACACAAAAATCAGGCAGCCATATTCTGACTTTAATTTGTGGTGTGGATAATTCTGACATCTGTGGGCAGGAGGGTGGAACTACAATATGACCTACGAAACCAAATCCAGACTAATAAATTCATCAGTCGCTGGGGACCAATTTTCTTACACAGGGAGAAGCATAACCATCAATGTTTTACTTATTTGCGAATGGTCTTAAAAACAAGAAATTCAACATCAAATTTGAAACTTTTTTTTCTATAATTTTCTATTTTAAAAAATGAAAAAGTAACTAGTGGACATAAAGACACACTTAGCATTTCCAAAATACCACAACATGCTGAAAAACCTGTCTTCATATGCAATTACTTTTAAAGATTTGACATGATTGTAGAGTTGAACATTTTTAACAAGACTGTTTGAATGTACAGGTGGTAGAGCACTGTAATGGGTGAATATAAAATCTCAAGGTCATATTGTACTTAAAAAAAATAATCTTAACTTACCATCTTACAAGTACAGGAAACAGCATTTGCATAAAACATTTTTAGGGCCAACTCAAGTCTTCAGCAGACATGGTACCAGCATTAAGTGCACACTACAAAATGGATGAATTATGCAATGTGCTTAAGGTTAAGTAAGTGTCTACTCAGGCTGGAAGTAACATTCAAAACATAATTTCCAAAAATAAAAATGCCATTTCCTGTACTTTCAAGGTGTTATGTTTATAATTTCTTGCAATATTGATATTTTACAACTGCCCACTCCTCTGTCACACCTTATACACACACTGACAAGAATATTTTGTAAGTACCCTACAAGTTGCGAGTCAACAGCTGTTGATGTTAGCAAGTTACAAATGTAGAAGGCATTTTCCTTGCTTGCTTTCAAACGAATACATCACCAGGTATCATCACTGCCTGGCCAGAAATCATGCATTTATTTTGGTAAAAATGTCTAAAACTACGTAAAATCTAAGGTGTAAATTGGTAAGTTTGTTTGTTTTGTTTAGCCAAAATGGGGGAATTCAACAAATTACTTATAGAAAACTTTCCACCAAAATAAGCACAAAGCATTGTTCTATGTCTCTTGCTGTTTAGTTCCCAGAATTTGATCCACGTTAGGTAGAAATAGAGCAATTGGTTTTCAGGAGGCGTGATTTTTGCCCTGGCGGTGAAGAACACCCTTAAAGTATCTACATTTAGTACTATTTTTGATACGATATGAACTGACTATTATGTAAATTATATTTTGTCACTCACTCACTCGTTTTCATGTAACACTTATTGATGGGACCAGGACAAAGAATCNGCTTGCAGTTAAATCCTGGGACCTAACAATAAGAAGGTGAGCACTCCAACATTCAGCCAACTTGTCAGTCACAATTTTAGAACTCTCCTAAAAATTGGTATAGTAATAATATTGACCACCAACATTAGATTTAATTCAATTACAGTAAAAGTACAAATACATTTTAATTATAGGGGAGTGTCGGGTATAACTGGGTAATAGGGTGAAAGCGGTTACTCGTATATTTAATCTGAATGGTGTCTGTACCTGGTGGTTTAAGGTGAAACTATATGTGGTGACAACGCACAGTGTAAAGGCCAAAGCTTGTGTGTAGGACGCGTGTCTTCTCATTATGGTATATTATTGTTTTTTTAAAATCTGATCTTATTTTACGCTTATTATTTCACACCTACAAACTGGGAAGATTTCTTTGTAATAGTCTGTGGTAAATACAATAAAACAGTCTTTTGACTTTATAAACATGTAAAAAAAAAATGGTAGTCAGTTTCTGTGTATAGCGCATAAAATAAAACATCACCCCTGGGGCAAGATCGAGCAGGGTAAAATTGGGGACCCAGTTCTACCCCGCAACTTTCAGTTACCCAGGCTAGTTTAATACAATTAAAATTATTAAAGCCATGACAAGATGTGCATTATCATCATCAGCTCATCTTCTTTTCAGTGCACAGTTTTGGTAATCTTTTAAAGTTCATAGATATAGCCTAAATATTGTTATTATTATAAGTTACTGTTATTATTAGCACTAATTATTATAATGCTTTGATGAAGCATTCTAAGCATGCCACAAAATTATATAAGAAAAAGTAATTGCCAGTATTGGACAGAGGAGAATATCGCAAAAGCCACTGATTAAGGTCATTGGAAAAAAAAAANAAAAAAACCATGGGATATAGGAAGGAAAATTGGCTTATGAAATACCGCAGACAACAATGGAAGATCGTGTGAAGATAATAACGATGGCTAGTAGGCAATCATCCTGTCAACTATTATGAAACACGTCAAAAACCTGGCAGGGACCGACTTGCGTCATGGTAATGGAATAATCATGATTTGCTTTCCACCCCATTGCACCCACAAGCTTCAGCCCTTAGATGTCAGCTTCATGGGTCCACTTATGACTTTCTACTGTCAACAAGTGAAAACGTAGCTCCTTAATCACCCTGGGCAGGTTGTTACACAGTTTCAGACTGGCACGTTGTTTGATATACACACAAGCAACTCTATTAAATGCCATTTCCGGCTTTCAGAAAACCAGAATTTTCCACTCAACAAAAATATCATTGAAGAACAAGATTTTGCACCATCACAAAGAACAGAAAGACCCCCCTGGAATTTCTAAAGGTGACTCTAGACCTTCAGAGCTTCAGCAAATTTTGCAGTTTTGCCTGAAGAAATATTTCCCGTTCCACACTGTGAAAGAGCTTCTTCAAAAAGAAGAAGAGGCAAAACCGCAAATTTTCACGAACTCTCCATACAGAAATGTACTGAGGGATATGCAAAATAAAATTGTAAATAAGCAGGGGGGAAGGGGGGGGGGGGAGGCCCCATGGAACAAATGAATACAAAGTGAATTAGGCATAATCTGAAGAAAGGAGGAGATAACAAATTCAGTTCAGATATAGATGATAACAAAACACGATGTCTTCATTGTACGGAAACTTATTCATCCACAAGCAAGACTGATGGATGAGTTAGGTCGAGGAAATAGGCCAGGTGGGCACAAAAAGGTTGTACCGGATGGAATGAAGACGAACTACATGAGTATGTGTATGCTTCCTGCCCAAGACATAAATAAGTAACTTCACCCAGTAGAGGTGCAACTGTATTTTACAAGGTTATATATTTCTAGCTAAAGACCAAAATTACGTTTTGACATTAATGTATTTATGAAGAAATGTTATGGTAGACACCTAACTCTGTCTGTATACAAAATTTTAAATTATAATAACTGCTTATTTTTTACTTACCTATTTATTTCCTTAACGTCCCGGTATTATCCCACGTTCTGCTACATTTATAATTTTCTTAGTACATATATATTCCAATTGCTAAAAATTTTTACAAGTTGTGGTTAACGAAAACTAAAATCCTATTTGGAAGCTTAAATAAATTAAAAATTTTTTTTCTTTGTACTACTTTATAAAACAGTTTCTCATTAAATACTGACAATTTTAGTTAGGCAGAGGAGCTAGTGGTGAGCACTTTTTGAACCTCCTCCCCCATCAGTCCAGTATTTGTAACCCCCTTGGAAAAGACAAACAATAAATTAAAAATGTTATTTTGTCTACATTCCAATACAAACAATTTTTAAATGTTAAACTACTAATAAAGTTATCGTACTCCTAATCCTCTTAAAGCAAGGTGAAAGTAAGTGTTATCACTTTGCATTACAAAGTCACCTTACCCTAGTGAACCTTTACCCCTTTTGATTGTTCACCACTAATGTAAACTATTAAGGGAATGTACTAAAGTACACCAAACCAAAAGGTACTACATTAACCGTGCTAAGTATAAAAAATATCTTTCTAACATCTGTATGAAAACATTGTTTTTTAAACAAAGTGAAAAAAATGTCACTTACCCCTAACTTCTGCCACCTTGTCTGCACTGTCTTCTTCCAGTAAGCGAATGAGGCTGACGACCTGTGCATGAAGGCTCTCCAACGATTCCTCCTCGCAACAGCACTCCTGTTCGGATAACCAATTTCTGTCTCTATGTGTTTTCATATTTGTCTTAAAGGCTCACAGCCAAAGTTTTAAAGTCAAAATTAAGTTTCAAAACTCTTTTCTTCTCATAGTGTCTAAGAGTCAAGCCACACACACACACAGCAAGAAAACTCTTTAAAAATATATAAAAAATAATACTTTTTTTTTGTATGACTNTAAAGTGACAAGCAAATATAATGTGAAGTCAAGTGCTAATTCACACACAACTGCTGCCACAGTGAAAGGAAATATAAGTTTATAACCACGTACCACCTGCCAAGCATATGTGTATGTATTAGCAACATAGCATCGCGCTCAAGTATCTACTAAAATTTGATTTTTATCAGACTTTTAGCACGTTTTATTTCACTTAAAAACATAAAAAAAGTCTTAAATGTAAATAATACTACAGGTTACATACAAAATATTTGGTATACATCTTTAAAATATCACAGCCAATGTCACAGATTTTAATACCCTAAATTCTTTGGTTCAACATCCAGTCCACAGACATGAGTATTCACCGGTGCTTCTGCAATAACTGTACTTTCTAATGCACAGTTTCTTAAACTATCAATTGAACCTCAAGAGTTGTTTTTCAGTTTCAACAACACCTTTTCCAATAATGTAGAACTCTGTGCTTGCCTGTCACGACTATCGCCAATGCAAAGTTTGATTCTTAATGTTACAACACAAACACACTGCTGGCATGTGATGCCTGGCTGAAACTGCTTTGAAAATAGCAAATACAATTGTGGGAGAGCTGTAAAAATTAAATGCTTTGAAATATTCACTAGTAATTTTACTTGAAACCTCCCAACGTTGTCGACTTTTTTAACATAAGTCAAAAAAATACTGGGGAGACAACGGTCTTTCAAATCTTGTCATACAAAACATCAACATTATTTTGATCTTCGTCACGATTTTTTTAGATGTCGCACAGCGTCGTTAGCCAACTGTTACACAGTATGGTAACATACTATGCACACACACGCAGTTTATTTTATTGCAGTTCACAATATTCAGGTACAAAACACAAGCGTCTTCAAAACGGTTCCACTTTACTTCAATACCGACCCGAAAATTGTACAATGAATATGTCAAAGCATTTCACTTTTACGACACACTTCCACTCTCTACGAACACCACTTAAGACCCCTCTCACAACACAACAACTCAACACTGTTTAGATGTGCACGCTTCCCATCATACAATTTGTAAACATATCAATTTGAAAAGTGGGCCAAGGTGATGAACTCGTTCCAATCCTTTCGTAAATGATAAACTCGTTCTGTTCTTTATATAACTTGAGGGGAAATTCCGAGCACTGTTGTTCCTGCTGCAATTTTGCTCGAATTCTGTAGTTTAAATTACCGCCAACTGTTAATAAATTCGTTTTACGCTACAGAATTTCACTTAAATGCCAATTGGATTTTCAGGAGTGTTTTACGTACTCGAACAAACAAATAAATAAATAAAAAATAAACAACACAATATCACATGATCAAAATCATAAGCTTACAATCTTGGGAGTACGATGATCATGCATGCATACATAAAATACCTGTAAACAGGACAACAACAAGAGGAATATAATATTAGGACATTTCTTCATGAGTTAGGCAGGAGTTACAATAACATCTTGAAATGTCCTCCAAGTTATATAATGCAACAGAATAGTCTTCCATTACTAAAGTGAAACATCAAATATAAGGTTCATTTATAATTGAAACCATCAAGTGGTCAAGTTTATAAGTCAACTTGAAAATCAACTCCACCTGTCAAAAGTTAGTGATGTGAGTGCACCAGATACAGTACACACTACCACGAAGTAAAGGGGAAGAAATTTTTCACTTTTTGCATTCTCTTTGTTTATCGTTTTGCTTAGTTTCTTTGAACGATAAGTATTAGGTTCCTGACCGGTAACGTTAATTCTCGGGAAGTCGGGAGCAAAGAGTCAGTACTGAGGGTGTTGCTAGTTCAGAGAAGGACCTGAGTTCAGTTCAAACACCAAGCCGTAAACTTTAAAAGGAGCCTTAGGCACAAAGTCCGAGACTCATATACCGTAAGAATGTCATCAAATCTCCAATGCCACAAAGCTTAGGATGCTGGCTAACCTGAAGCAGTTTCTCCAGACAGAGAATGGGATGTCTCTTCACACTCTCAGATTCCTCACTCTGTTCTTTCTCGTCCTTTGGCACCTCACCGTTCGCTTCGACGCACGGCTTGGTCTCCTCCACGACGTCCTCCCCGTTTTGCTGCGAAGGGTCGGTTTCTTCCGAGGGTTTCTCCTCGTCGTTCTCCGAGATGCCATTCTTTAACTCGCGACTTTCAACCGGCTGTATAGCTTGCCAGTTGAGTACCTTCTTCAGCTCAGGTACGGCCATGACCATCGTTCTTGGAGGCAGAAGACTGGACGAGTCTTCTTCGTCGGGTGAAATACAGATGCGCAGCAAGTCCAGACTAGTAGACAGTGTTGACAAGCAATCTGAGCTCTCCTTACTAAAACTTTTACAGAATTTTGAGAACAAGTTGTATAGAGATTCCACCTTCTTCTCCAGACAGCTGAAAAACATAAATTCAAACAAGTTTTAGTATAAAATAGTTTCACTCAAAAGGATATTCTGTATATTACACAATACAACAACTAATTCTTATTTCTGACTCACGCTCAAATCGTACAACAACTCTGGCAAAACATAGTCATGATTTTGTAAAAAAATCTTTAGGAAACAAATTTAAAATTCCAATTTCTCTATCAACTACATTGCCAAATTAAACAGACGTATCTGACTTAATTCTATGTAGTAGCTACAAACATCAATGGTACTGTACAGTGTTTACGGAGGTCCACGATACAACTTTCTGGCTCACAAGTTACATAATATATTTATGATCTGCATAGCACAAATTTCTTTTTTTTTCACCTGGGCCACCTTAACTTACGTATAGTCACTTCTTTGCAAAGAAAGTTTTGAAGTCACAATTTATCAAACTGGACATATGAATAGCATGCCATAAATAATATGGCTTTATATATCAAAATAATGCTAAATGTGCTGACATTTTTCTATTAGAGGCCTAATTAGGTCAATGGAATAAAAATAAAATTGATAAGCCAAAGATAGATCTACAACACCGCTGTCTTTATAGTTTTATTATCCCAAAGAGGTATTCAGATGTTTATAATAAAACATAGTCAGGAACAAACTTTAGATGATTGTTAAAATGTAACTACTTTAACTACTATAACATTTTAAACATTAAATAATTTCATCATGCTTTTAGGTTGTTACTGCTGCCACACTTCCATCACGTTAATTTTGCATCTAACACCTTATTTAGGCCGCAAGTAGAAAAACGACACCACAAATTTTTAACTGATATATACAAACTAAAGCTCTTATATCATTTATTGCACACCATTCAGACACCTGTATAAAGTGCATATCTATTCGGTACTAATTTGATTCACGGGAAGCTGACTGGACACTATACGAGTTGAGAGAAGGATTTTGTTACAACAACCAGCATTGAAACTTGCACATAAAAAGTCACAATACAGTTAGCATGTTATTTGTTGTTTCAGAGATAGTCTGCTAATGTTTCCATAATATGGCATCCGTCTGTACTTCTAACGTGTCTAGGATTTTTATCCTAAATTTAGACCATTTCACAGCAAAATTATGCATAAGACATGAACAGAAAAATATTAGTTTCATAAAATTAGGGACACACTAGCATATTTCTACGGCTGATAACCGAGATATTAGGAAATATGTATCCAATTTATATATATATATATATATATGTAAGGGCACATAAAAAAAAAAATAAAAGGAAAGGAAAAAAGTTTAAACACTGTTAACCAACTGTAAATATATCTTTCTCTATATTTATAAATTAGGGAACTGGATGGATCCCACGCTCACCTGGATGTTAACTTTTCAGTGACATCTAGTGCTTGCTATTTTTAAAATAAACTTACTAGTACTCTAATTAAAACCTTAAGAAAATATATGTTGTTTTTACAACAGTAACACTACACAAATTATTTGTCACTATTACTTGAAGCTGCTAAAAAAAAGCACTGTTAAAACACAACATCTTCAATAAACTGTAAAAGGCAATTAATTAACAGTAGATTAAAACAAGACAAGATGTGAAGTATTTGACTGATCTTATAATAAACTCACCTTTGTTAATAAACATTCAGAAACACAATACTACCACTATTCAAAATACTACTAAAACTTTTCTTAGATGTGTCTAGTTCACTCAATATTAGACAGTCTCTGTCCTTTAAAAATAGTTTTCAATTATTTAAAAACAAGATGATGTTCTGTAGAAAGTTTGGAGAACAGTGGACGACTTCACTATTTCTTGCATCTAACTGAGTCACCAATTTTTCTTAGTTTCCATTGATCATTAGAATCTTTCAAGCACACCTGAATAATAAAACCTTTGTCCAGAAAGTTCGGTGAATGACGTGATACTGCTAACAGTCGTAAGAGTGCGCCATCGCCGTAACCCGCGCCGGACAGCTCAAGACATGTCTGAACAAGTACCCGAGTGTCGGCGCTGCGAGTGTGCTTCTCGTGTGTAAACAGCACGTTGTAGAGTGAAGGTGTAGTGCGCGCGGTCGAATACCAAAATAGATCAGCGAACGAATATGCTGTTCTGTTTCAAACTTGGAAAATCAGCGAAAGAGACTCATGAAATGCTGACAACAGTTTACGAAGAATGTGCTGTCACCTTGAAGTGTGTTTATGAGTGGTTTAAACGCTTCCAAGAAGGGCGGGACACCGTGGAAGACGCCCCCCGAACTGGCCGGCCTGCAACTGCATTCATCTAGGACAACGTACAGAAAGTGAAGGAACTTTTAGCAGATGAAGTGGGAATTGGTCGTGAGACGGTCTACCTCATAGTGAATTGGTGTAAACGCAAGCTTTGCCCCCGACTCGTACCCCACACTTTACGCCGGAACAAATGCAAGTTCGGCTTGATGCCTGTGGAGACCTCATCGACATGGCAGATCGAGACCCAAATTTCCTGAAAACCATCGTCACGGGCGACGAGACCTGGTGCCTGAGGTACGACCCCGAAGGCAAGCGTCAAAGTAGGGAGTGGCGGGGTCCAGGGTCGCCGACAAGCAAGAAGGTGCACAGTGAGAGATCCCGCATCAAGACAATGCTCGTGATGTTCTTCGACTCTGAGGGTCTCATCCATAAAGAATTCCTCCCTGAGGGCACCACGTTAAATGCCGCTACGTACGTGGAAATACTGAAACGTCTGCTGCAATGGATCAAGCGGGTACGCCCCCAGTACGCCAAACAAGGCGACTGGACCCTGCTCCACGACAATGCACGTCCACACACTGCATTTCTGGTGCAGCAGTTCCTGGCCAACAGGGGAGTTGTGTCACTCAATCACCCACCCTACTCCCCAGACTTGTCTCCCCCGGACTATTTCTTGTTCCCCAAACTGAAATCTGCCCTGAAGGCTGAAGGGCCAGAGATTTTCGTACATTTCGGACATCCAACGTCATGTTACGACCCAACTGAAGGCTATTCCTAAAGACGACTACACCAGGAGTTTCCAGGCCTTGTACAGCCTTTCCCAGAAGTGCATTACAATCGACGGGGATTACTTCCAAGGACAGTAACTGCTGTTTCAGGTAAGCCAACAATCCATTCGCAATATAGACACATTCACCGAACTTTCTGGACAGAGGTTGTACGTACGTTGATCAAAAGTTTCACTATCAAGCCTGTTTCACAAGTGTACGACGCTGCAATAGGTGAACTTCGATGGCATGGAAATGAGTTTTAGGAGAATTTCAGCTAATCTACATATCACTGTTACATTTATCCTTATTTGTCTGTTTCAAAAAGTACAGCTCCTCACCGAACACCACATACATATCAGCAGTAGCATTGTTTTTTGATGCCACTCCCTTTCAAATCTGCTCTAAGGTGCGCAAGTGTCTGAGACGTTGATCTTTACAATACATACATTTGAAATTTGAATAATACAATACAGTACTGCACTGAGATGACATAAATGTGCTACCTCACAACTGAGATCTTCACAATTATGTTAAGTAATACAACATTAAAACTTTCACATGTTAAAGAAATACTGTTTAAGTTTCACAAGTGTCTTGTGATTTTATAACCTCACTTCTCTGACAACCAATCAAATGGAATGGGAATGGCACTGTAGAAGTGAGTTTCAATGGTTTAACTCTATTCAACATTATTGTTCCATTTGCTTCACAATCATTGATCTGTTTCTGTTAAAACACAGTTGTTTTAATAATTATGCCTTATTTTGAATGAAGCTACTACTGGTAGCAAATTATTTAAAACTGCTTGAATATGCATTTCCATTCAAAGTTTGACTACTTTTTTAATATGTGAAAATTAAGATGATGTATTTAGACTGATTAGTTCACATTAATTATTTATAATTATAAAGATCATGTGCATTCACCCTCTATTTTTAAACATGTGCTGACTCTGCACATTAACCTCAAGACTTGGATAGCACATAAGTTTTCACACACTGATAAAACAAACTATTAATACAATATAAGGTGTGCTTTGAACTGATTAATCCACCGACATTCTTGGCAGAACTAGATTTACAGGGTTAGTGAATTAACACAAAATTACATTAGCAAAAAATTGTGAGTCTATTTTAACATAAATATTAACACACAAAGTGCCAAAATGAAAGAAGATTGATATTCACAACAATTATACACTGTTTTAAGTTTTTGCAGAAACAGGTGTAGGCACACATGATTACATTAAAAGGAGAAAAGAGATTTCTTACCGTACCCCGTTTTCTTAGTCCTTTGATATTTCGCTGAGTTTTACGCCTCTGGCTTCATCAGAAAGTCACTTACAGTTATGTCGTCATCAAAGAACCATCTTGGAACAACTGTCACTTCTTCACAAAGTGACTCTCTTTCCAAGATGGCTTCTTTGATGACGACATAAGGGTAAGTGACTTTCTGATGAAGTCAGAGACGTAAAACTCTGCGAAATATCAAAGGACTAAAAAAACTGTGTACGGTAAGAAATCTCTTTTCTCCTTTTAATGTAATCAATTATACACTGTCCTGTACAAATAGAACCATGCCTGTGGACAGAAGAATTTAGTACTTGGGTAATTTTCATAATTTAGCGATTTATATTATTTAGTATTCAAAATTTAGCGTTTTGTCATTTTATTACGCAAGCCATAAAAAGTGACTCCACCAAACAAAAACATCAAACAACTTGAATATATTTTCTTTCTCAAATTACTGTGTAATTTTTATGTAATGCAGTAATGCTCATCATAAATCCTGTCATTAGCTACAGAATGTGGTTTGCAGTAGGTAAAGCGAGAGGGTCAGCTTGCAAAACGTTGCATGCCAAAGAACAGTCATAACTTTAGATTCCTTTCTAAATTTTCCACACCTTTCCATTCTAAAAATAGAAATGGGGCCATCAATGACAGGTACTTTGGGAATCAATGACCTTCACCTAAGGCTGCAGGTTCACAAAGAGTTTATATTTATGTTTACTAAGAAATTAGAAAAAAAAATGGAAAAAGTTATTTTTGCTTTTTGTCACACATTTATAAAAGAGTCGCACAATGCAGCAAAATTTGCTGAATGTCACAAATTAAAAAAACAGAATTCATAACAATTTCACTCTATCGCTTAATGCGAAATTCTCCCGACCCAAACATGCTTGATAATTTCAAAGAACTGAAAACGTCAACAAATAATACCGGTACATATTTGTCATATGACCTTATGTACAATTGTTAGGCACTGACTACAGATTGAAACCGTTTATGCCTTGATGCTGTGTTCTTTAATTAAATGACACTGCTGAACTGACACTTTTCCGTAACGTTATATTGGGTGAACACTTAAATGTTAACTCCAAGTATGGAATTGAATTTCTTTTTCCTGTCCACATATATTTTATTTTTTTCAGTGTTAAAATTAGTTAAAAAGTTAGACCTAAAACTTCTACAGTTGGGGAAGTTTTGATTAACATTTTAACTAATTTTAACATCGTAAAAAAATCTAAATAAATGTGATCGAAACATGATGGACAGGAAAAACAACAAATTTGTGAATATTTTATTTTATTTTGACTTTAAAAAACAAAAATTCAATTTCACTGAATCTGATGGTTGTAAAACCAACTATGGAGTGGAATTACTCAATTACTGTGAATGGACTGATACTAAAGATGGGTAGGTATAAAGTTTCCAGTCCTAGTTGTAACTTTCCCAAAAAGTGGGAACTTTAACAAAATTGCGTCTTTAAGGGTTAATCTCATTATTTACCCTAGACTTGAAATAAGAATGACCATTTGGCACTAGCACATAATTTAACCTATTTACATGTGAAATAGGATTTAATTTTGCTCCGAGACTTAGCTTACAGAATAAATTATATTTCTTTTCAGCTTTTTCAAAATTTTATCATCATACCACACCTTATAGTACAAAAAAAAAAAAAGCCTTCCAATTAATAACTACACACTTTGCCTAAAATAACATCTAACTGTTATAATATGTGATATCAAAACACTAATACAATTGCGTATATAAGGAAAGACAGCAGGATTTTGAAAAATAAATTTCTGCTAAAGAATACAACTGTTTTGTGGTAATCCAGAGGTAGGCCTAAAAAACGTAAATTTTGATTTGTATTTCGTAGAGTTTCATATTTTTCAGCTACAATTAGGTATAGTCATTTTTTTTCTAATATGGAAGGCTAGTAAGTTTAGAAGAAATTATGTGCTGTAAAGAATTATGTGAATATAGCTGCTTTGTTATAATAACGATGCAATACCAGACCATGAAAATTCAAAAGAAATTATAACGTACCATATTAAGATTACTGTCTTGATAAACTGATTAGGTTCTCACCCAATACATTCAAAACATAAAAAAATAAAACTATTTTATACAATATTAATGAGTTATTATTATTAATATATATATATTCTTGCCCAACATTTCCATTTAAGGAAACTTCGTCCCTAGCTGAAATTGATAAAAAATAGCCAGTATCCTATTTCCTGCACACAATTGTGGTCTTGCCAGTAAACATGTGGGGTGGCTTGCATTACCACATTATATCTGAGTTACTAATTATTACGCGTATAGTCTGTTGTTTGAATGGTATTGTAAAGCTTTTAAGGGACGATATTATTACTGGCAACAGAAGACTAGGGTGACATTTGGGGAAGCCCAGCCCTGCTTGGTGCTCAACTTGACTGTGGATTACAGGCCGGTGCAGGGCTCTGGTATTAAAATGTAATTGAAGCCTTTTTCATTAATGATTACAAATACACAACACTACGAACTAATGTGATTTTGTTCTTGTCTGCAAAACTATTCTACAAATATCCCAAAGCATGAGGTTACAAGGTATTACTATATTTAAAATCAATGACCTAGAATATCACATAGTACATATTATGTGCTGAATTTTTTTTAGCTGCAATATCTGACAAATCAAGTATACAGTTTTCATTGTACATTAAAAGCAGAAAAATCATACTGTTTATAAAACACTCCCCTTAAAACAATAAAATGTGTTATTACATGTTACAACTTACAAGTGCTATTGTGTTCAAAGCAGCAAAACAATTTGTGTATAACAGAACCCTAAGTACATTGAAAATCCAAGTATATGCTCATTCTGGCAAAAATACACATTCTTAAGTTAACCTGGAAGACGAATAATATTGGAGTTTCATAACTAGGCCAATATATTTTTTAATGTTTATAATTTATATAATCATCTGTGAATAATAATTGTTTTAATTCACACACATGGACTGTTCAAAAATATATTGGACTGAATTTTTATAAAATCACATGCCAGACTAACTGATTATTCAAAGTACTCGCCTCCTGCAGCTATGCAGAGTCCAACAAGTCTCCCAATCTTGGACGGCATTCTGGTATTCTTCTTTCTTGGTGGCCTTCAGCTCCTGCATTGTATTTTCTATGATGTCCTTTATGTTGTCAAATCTCCTGCCTTTCAGCTGTTTTTTGTCACGGAAATAGGAGGAAGTCGCACGGGGCTAGTTCAGGTGAATAGGGAGGGTGGAGAAGTACGGAGATGCCTTTGCCGCCAAGAAGTTCTTCACAATCTGGGTGTTGTGGCATGGTGTATTGTCGTGATGCAACCTCCAGACTGCCACTTGTATGGACGTTTTTTTCTGATCACGTCTCGTAAGCGATTCAGGACGCCTTTGTAGTATTCTTTGTTAACTTCTTGCCCTGTCGGAACATACTCATGGTGCACCAGTCCTTCAATGTCAAAGAAAACAATGAGTATCACTTTCACATCTGACCGGGCTTGGTGGGCTTTTTTTGGGTTCCGAGGAATGAACAGTCTTCCACTGGGAGGACATCTGTTTTGTTTCGGGGTCGTACCCATACACCCACGTCTCATCTCCTGTAATGACCCGGACAACATGAAGTTTGGATCATTCCCGACTGTTTCTAGAAGATCCCGGTACACTTCCACATGTTGCTCCTTCTGCTCCGGGATCAGCAGACGGGACAAGTTTGGGCGACACGTGTCACATTCCCAAATCCCGTTAGAATTTTGTGACACAGCCCGATTGAGCTCCCATTTTCTTCCGACATCTTTCGTGCCGTCAATCGGCAATTTGACTGATTCGGAGCCCTTCGTCACTGCATGTGGTTGAAGGGCCGTCTGTGTGAGGTTTGTCGTCCACACTCTCACATCCATTCCGGAAGCAGCTGTGCCACTTAAATATCATTGTTCAACTCGTAGTTTTATCTCCAAAGGCCTGTTGTATCATTTCCTAGGTTTCTGTAGATAATTTCCAAGTTTCAAACACAATTTGATGCACGCATTAGTAGGTCCATTGCAAAATGCGATGAATGACACAAACGTTTCCTCACTTGGTCACTGATCCAGACTGAATGGGCACAGCAGTGGGAAATCATGCAATGTTGACACTTCTTCTTACTCTGTTGCTGGTTGGCAGGAGTCATTTCTTTCCCATAATAAATTCAGTCGGAGATATTTTTGAACAGGCCACATACTTGTATTTTATGATTTATTATTTATTTTACAAAACTTCAAATATTACTAAGTAGTCTCACTCAAAAGTAATTCTACTATAAAAAATAGCACATTAGTCCAATACAGTCAGTACGATTTCCCCACTTGGAAGTTTTCACCAAACCTTATTTTTTGCACTCTTACCTCTGTGATCACTGTATTTCATGCCACTTTTCACTTTCTTAAACACACTGTCACTTTTGTGGCATACATCTTCTTAAACACAGTCAAATTACCAGTGACACCACACATCTCTTCACTGCACATAAGAGCACACGAATTTCTTCACACTAAATCAGAGGACCGTGCCTTTCCACAACACACTAAATGAAAATGCAGATTGTAACATAGTGGTAGTAATATAGCATACCACAACAGTCTGATGGTAATTAAAGCTGAACCACTGTACACTCAACAAAATTGCTTGTATGTATGTGTGTATATATATATCACAAAAGCTTGGATTTAAATGTTGAAAGAGCACAATACAAAACACATTTCACTTCCAGGCAACTGTACTGTTTTGTCGTTAATAAAGCACTATGAAAATCTTTTTCGCAAGAAAAGGAACGATCAATAGCAGCACTTCGTCACCAGGTATTTTTTACCCAAAACTTTCCTTCAATCACCGTTTTGAAAATTACCCTTTACACTTGAATTGCAATTTCAATACATTGTTTTTTCTTTCAGAGAGGCCAGCAAGAATGTCATATTCATGTTTAGTAGATTTTGCACCAATTTAAAAAAGGATAATTGAAGGTTATATACAAGCTCCTCAGCAATGCAGTCCATGATTAAGATATTCCTTTACAGATAAGTTTGCCGAGATGAGCGAATGACGAAAAACTTTTCAAGCCGAGTTTTCTCTGTGAAAATTGTGACTGCATTACCTTTTCATTGTTTAAAACATTTTCCGAAGAAACATTAAGAAAAGATGAAATACCTTAAAATCTTCAGAGAAATGTCCAGTTTATACTTGAGTTAAGAACTGGCTCAGCATATCTCCTGTCGACATCCAGCAGACTTCCACTTAAAATGAGAGCTCTACGACTGGCTCCCAACCCTCTTCACTGCCTAGGTCTTGTGGATGGGTCTTAGCCCCAAAACATATCTGTGGATGACAGTGTAAGTTCTTGTTATGGCTGTATTCTCATTTCTTGACCAAAACCATCACTGAGGATTCGTCAATATAACTTACAATAGTTTTTCCAAAGACAGCATTAGCTTGTGTTAAGGTCAGAAGTCAATGGTGTGTTCTGACCTTCTACATCATAGAAGTTCAGAATATACAAGCAACAGGTAGCAGTGACCTTATCAATAGCATTATCTCAGTGAACTGAAAAATGAGCCCTCTTCATGATTTCAGCAATGCGACACTTCACTGATGTTTCCAGCTCTCAACAAACATGGCTTCACAAATGTAGCTGTTATAGTGTGAGCCGATTTTACTTGGGCAACGAGTAGTGACAGCTTGTACGATGTATCCATGAGTTTGCCAGACTCCTTGAAAAACACACCACTGAAGTCGAACTTCAGGCATATTTAGCATTGGCATCAAAACTTCTCTGGGAGCATTTTCAATTCCTGTTGTTTGTATTCACGTGATGTTCACTCCATACGATGAAGTCTAATGGTATCGCTGCTAGGATACACCTGGTGTTTGATGCACTGAAGAAGTGTAACCAAATTTTGCAGCGACATATGAGCCAAACTTGAAATATTCTTCTTCATACACATTGCAGAGATATCTACAAAAAATTAAAAAAACACTGCTGAAAACTGTTTTAAAAATTCTGAATTAATAAGTCCAATATGTATGGGCTCCCTGACAAACATGTATATTACAAGCAGCCTACAAACACAATATATTCTGTTATCTGCAACTGCCCAATGTACTCTAACCCCATTCACCAGGCTTCAAAAATCATACGTTCATGAAGAAAAAATGATAGTTACCCAAGTGACTATCATTTGTTCCTTCATCTTTTAAAACTTCACACATGACGATGAGCTCAAACCAACGGTTGAGAACTGGCAGAGATCACTGGTGGTACGACCTTGTATATTGAGGAAAAACAAAAGCCAATGCCTCGCTACAACTTCTTCAATTTCGAGGGGGTTGACTACTAATGTAATATTTATGGTTTGGCTAAACTTTTTTGTTATTACCTTTTTTTATTGGCAAACCAGCCCTTAATTTCCAAATCACGCTTGTATAATACATTACAGCATATTAACACTAAATTTATGACCCTGAAATTGGGGTCTACAAATTTCACAGTTGAGGTCTGCGTGTCATATTTTTATTGTAACGCAAGCCTTGATTTTAGTTTACAGTCTGTTCACCAAGAAAGTGNCCAGCGTAATCTGAAAGAAATCAAAGTTAGGGTTAAATTTTGATTTTTAAATGAAAGTAGATGTTATAGGCTATTGCACAATTACCTAGTAGGTAGTCCAATCGCCTCAATTATCGATTATGGTTTGGCACCTTTTTGCCATGTTTTCAACAAGGTTTTCAGCATATTTACCAGACAAAGAGCACCACATTTTCCTAATCCTTAGTGACAGTTGTATCACACACGCCTTCTCTCACCCAAAAAACAAAAAACACTAAAGTTAAAATTTCAACTTCAAAACTAAAATTACCGCGGCTAGGGTTTCGTGGTAGATCAGATCCAGTACTCGATTTTTAGAACAAATAAAATAGCGTGAAATTCGAACAACTGTCATTTATTAATTCTCTGCCGNCCTAGTTTTCCCTCTAAACTAATGCCAATTCACCTAAAACTGATTTCTAGGGCAGTTATTAATTTTCAAACCTATATTATGTTATAGTTGTTTCAGGGTAAAGGATTGGCTTTCCTTTGAGCTTTATCTTCATGTAGGACCACACATTTTCTATGGTATTTGCATCTGGAGACGATGCAGGCCAATCCATCGTAGTGATGCCATTCTCTAGTTTCCATTCACTACAAAGTTTACTGTGATATTTTGGGCCATTATCCTCCTGTAGAACCCACCTCGTTCTGTCTGCACCAAAACAAACGTTTCAGCAGACTTCAATAAATAGTTTTTACGAATTTTCTCTGCATTTAAATTGTCTTTAAACAGGAAAAGACAACCAAAACTGCATTTACAAAAGCATCCCCAAACATGAATTTTTACAGGGTGTTTCACTGTGCGCTGAAGAATCCTGCTATACTTCGTTGACCAGGCCTTCGATAGGTGAGACCATGCCCAGAAGGATGATTCGTCCATAAAGATTACGTTGTCCCAATCTCGTCCTGAATTTCTCGCGCCCACGCCAGTCGTTTTGTCGCATGTTTTTCTGACAATAACGGTTTCTTCATGGTAGTCCGAAATGACACATCTTTTTCACGCAGGCGACTTCTGATTGTATTTAGGGCAATGTTAAGTTCCGTGTAATTTGGGTCTGACGCAAGATCGCTTTCTCCTGCTTCGGCGTCGTCGCACAAAATATCCCCTCTCCGGCAGATCATCTACGTTCCCAACATCCAAATACCTTTTTATCCACTTCTTCACGAATGCATTTGACTTCCTAAGTGATGCCGCAGCTGCTGAGAATGTCAGTTTCGGTCCATTTGGATGATTCCCTAGGAACACCGCCTCGTAACACTTCAGATATTTTGCACTAATTTTAAAAATGCAGAAATTAAAGGAACAGTAATTCAGCATGCCGGTAAAATATATATTGTGCAAAAGAGCATAGTTTGAAGTTACAAACAGCCTATGACAGATGGCAATGTGGCGACTTGTTTCAAAATTATGACGGACACTTTCTTGTTGAACAGACTGTAACTACACATTCTAAACTTTGATTCAAGTTCGATGTGATATTATTTTTAAATATATGGTCGAAATAAGTAGTATGTTTTTCGAGGATTTATCAGATAACCAGTGAAATAAAGAACAGAATTGATTTTTTTTTAAATTATGTTACACAGCTTGACAGTTACGAATATAAATACCATACGAGCTGTGCATTATCTGACAATTTTAATACTAATTTGGTAAAGAGTTTGGTTCAAACTAGTGTTGTAACGACACACGAAAAACTAAAACCGACATCAAATGTGTTTTACTGAAATTGACAATTTTTGGACCCTTACCATTTTTTTTTACAGTAACAATATACTTCCTACAAGACAAAAACAATAACTACTGAACCATTGTTTTTATTATTTTGTGATACTTCCAAATTCTTTTGGGGGATGCATATACGAGGGTCATTTCAAAAGTTCTGCACACCGTGTATGCGCAGCCAGTAGGGTGATGTAATTGTTCTGAGGTTGAGTTTTGCATCAGTTGTGTTCCAGCCTTCAGTCAACAATGGGTGCACATTCGCAGGCAAGTCGTCTGTTCTGAAAAATGGGGCCTTGAAATGGAAGAAGGAAATTACTCTGGTCAGACCTTGCGCAGTGACTGCAATCATACATTAAATTGAAACCTTGTGAGGAAAATAATGCGACTAAACTTCATAATGCTTTACGTGAAGTTTGTGGTGATAGTGTAGTGCATCCTAGCAGTCTCACGGTAGACATCTCATTTCCGTCAAGGTCGGGTTAAGTGTTCAAGACGACCCATGAAGTGGGCTGCCATCAGCAGCAATGTTATTATCATCAACAGTGTGTTGAAAGAAAATACTGTAGATGTAAATCATGTGAAAAATTGTACACGAAACAAACATGACAACGGCTTCGGGTTTAGAGAAATCTGCCTGAAAAACTGCGCCGAAAGATAAATCAGAAAGAGCCCAACATGCTCACAGCCGGTATCCTCATTGCACGATAATGCAGAACCTCATGATTCAACGTGCAGTATCGGACATTTTGGAGAAGTATGGATTGCAAAATGCTTTCCCACCACCTGTCATGACTTGTTACCAAAATTGAAGAAACACCTCCGTGGGAAATGCTTCAGTAACACCGAGGAAGTGTCTGACGAGGTGACTCGCCAACAAGGAAGGCGCCCTGACATGAATACAAGGCTTGCCGAAATGCTGGACCACTGTCATAAAGCAGGCATGTAAATGTATTTTGTAACCAAATTATTTTCTAAAGAGGAAACCTACAGTGAGCCAGAACTTTAGAAATGCTCCAAGTATTATCATATTACACGTTAATATACTAATGGTGCTTAACAGTTGTCTTGATGAAAATATCATCTGGAATAGCACAATCATTGGTTGTTGCTGGATGGAAGAAGAAGAAAGTATGTGGAAACAAGGAGAACAAAGAATAGCATCAGGAAAGGCAGGGTATAAAAAAGTGAATGAGATATGAACCAGATAGTGGAGTGGAGAAAAAGAAAAAAGGGAATGAAGAAATGCAGCAAAAAGGGGAATACAGAACATAGAAATGATATGAAGTCATGAATTTCAAAGATGAATAAAACACTGGACATGAAATAGACAATTTAGTTTAATAATGCAATATAAAATGTGAAGGAGGACAGATCGGGATAAGAGGGAAGAGGAACAGAGAAAGACAAGAGAGGAACAGAGAAAGACAAGAGAGGAACAGAGAAAGACAAGAGAGGAACAGAGAAAGACAAGAGAGGGAAGAGGAACAGCAGAGGATAAGAGAGGGAAAAGGAACTGAGAAACGCAAGAAAGGGAACAAGAATAAAGTCAGATAACAGAGAGAAGAGGAACAAAGAAAGATAGGAGTGGGAAAAAGAACTGCAAAAAATAGAATAAGGAAAGAGAGGGAGAGGAAAGGAAAGGGGAACTCAGAAAGATGGAAGGGAAAAGGGAAATTAAGAAAGAGAAGAGGAACAAAAGAAATTTAGACACAAGAAAGAAGAAAGAGAAAAGGAGTAAGTTTTAAAAGTGGATAAAATAAATGGAAAGAGGAATAAAAATGTTGAAAAAAAAAATAAATAAAGAGAAATAGAAAGGAAGTTGAAGAGGAACAGGTGACATTGAATATTAGGCGTTGCGTGAACGTGCAAAAGTGGGAACCCGGTATTTTTTTCTAAAATTTGCTTACCAGCCACTAATTAGGGTAATGACAATACAAAGCAACATTGGAAGACTCACCAATATACTAAAATTAGCCGATACTGACAATCGATATTGGTATGGTACAAAACTAGTTCAAACTGAATTATATTTAATTAGTTTAATTTGCCTCGAGTTTGACCAAATTTTGTGAAGTCCAGCTCAGCTTGAGTTTGACAAACCTTTTATATTGTTCAGTTTGGTTTAAGTAAGACAGAAAGAACTTTAAAAAGTTAGGTCTTACCCTCAAAAGCTGGAGACTATTACATTAATAAAAATTTGTAAAGAGAATATAAACGGCAATAAGGTCTGAATTCTACAAATCACCACTTCAATTATGGAAGTGTCATCAAACCTACAGGATTTGGGATATTTAAGTAAATTCAAGCCAATATACTAAATTATGAGAGATTGGATATTATACAAAACAAAACACTGTTCATTAAGATTAACTGACCACTAACAAAATGTGCAACAATATGTATTTCCTTAAACATTTTATAACTCAATTTTTAACAACTAAGTTAAATTCAGTTCAGGCTAAATTTGAATTCACACACTGCTATTTCCTTTACTTGGTTTTAATGTTTTATTCTGCATCATAATATAGCAAAGTTTAAATATACAGTCTGGTATATGTTTAGAAGTAACTTGTTATTTTTTCCCTTTTGGCGAGTTCTCGAGTGCATCATCTCAGTTTCACCAGACTTAACACATTTTCCTTTCTGCAGCTGATATCTTCATATTTCATAATACTAAAGACCATTTAAATGTCATTTAAAATAAAATACAATGTATAGTAAAATCAACCATTTTTTTTTATCAATTTAAAATTAGTTTTGGTTAACTTTGGATTGGCAGTTTAGAAATAATAGAGTTAAGTTAATAAATATCACACCATTTTAAAACAAGTGACAACACTCCCTATAAGAGAGAAACTTCCCAGCACAGTTTTCAATGTAGACTGGGCAACTGGTTTATGAATACATCACACAATTTTGTCCAGTATTATTCCAACTCACCCCAGTTTTTATGTTTTAAATGTGCAAATTAAGTGTTCACCATAAATTAGTACTCCCCCATTTGGTTAAGCGTTTCTCATTTCTTTCTTCAAATACATTATCCCTATTACAAGCACATGAAAGAAGCAAGTTAGTAATCTTCGAAGGAGAATTTTCATTGTTCTCAAATAACTTATTCTAATGACTTTTCTTGCAATAAAAGGCAAGTCACCGATACTTTAAAAAAAAAATGATGTCTGCCCAAACTCGTAACGGGAAAAAAATACGTGGCAGGTATTCTATTTTGACAAGATTATTATTGTTACACAAAAACTGTTTGCCAGTATGCCTACCAGATGGCATTGGTTGTAAAAAAACCACCAAGGTAGGTTATACCATATGCAAGTTTGGAACCGAATTAACACTGTTAATACATAAATCAGACAATAAACTTTTACGTATTACCTATTAGAATACACATTAAGTTAGTAAAAGTTAAAAGAAAAAAGGGATGAAGTTAAGACTTCAGATCAAGATCTCTCAAATGGAGACTAACTGTCTAACGACTGCTTTTGGCAATAAGTTTTCAGAAAGAAAAACAATGTGATTTTATACCTTACTAGCTGGTATGTAATGGGATGTTTTGCAAATATTTCAAGGAAAAGTTCGGAAAAAAGAATGAGGCACCATTTTGGAACTCATAAGCATAGCACATACCTCACTCATCTAGTGTTAAGTACTGCATTATCTAACACACTATTATTTCAAGAAAATGTAATAACGTGAATTAAAAACATGATTTTAGTAATATGCACTATACATAAATAAAAAAAACTATATGCTATAAAAGTTCATCAATTTTTTCATGGCATCTAAAGCAAAAATACAAAGTTCAAAACATAATCTACACTTGCATTTTATCAATAAAGTTGAACCAAGATTAGTAGCCCTGTTTATTATACAAGTACCACTAAAAATAGATAATTCACCAAACATTGCAATACCTACCTTTTAAGGTGAAAAAATCCGTAGTCATGATCTGTGAGCATTAGGAACGTCCGTACTGTTGGGAGAAATGTGGTGAAACTGTGCTCTGGGTTAGACACGTGTTCAAGCAAGACCAAACATATCTGTACGAGCAGATCTCTCGGAGGTAGTGCATTGGCCAAGTAAACATCTGGTGGAACTTTATCTGCTGGCGTGATGGTTACGTCGGTGTCGGATAACGACAAGAGGATGGAAACGACGCACTCTTGGGCCTGGATGTGGTATGGTGATTCTGATGGATATACCAGTATATTACTAAGTGAGCCGATTAGACCAACATATTTTTCTTCCGATTTGGTTGATCCTCGCATCAAATGTAACACTGACGCTTTGATAGTGGGATGAGACACAAGACATGCCAAAAAGTTGAGCAAACGAGCAGTATGCCCGGAGTATGGTTTGATTTTTATTTTAACCTCCTTTTCTTTATCTTCTACAGAATCAGCCCCTGGTTCTTTATCGTCTTTTTGGTCGACATCTAGACTAGATAATATCGTGTCTAACACGCCCCTCGTGACGACGAGAGCCGTGGGTGCTGCGACGTCTGCCAGTTGAACACACACTCGTCTCAAATGTTGCAAAAGCGGCTGGAAACTGGTTCCGCACATTGTTGAAATCATTTCTTGAATACTGGGTGCAAGCGTGTGCAAATGAGCACTCCACAATTTGCGAGTATTCATCGTCTGAGAAACTTCCTCCTCTTTCAAAGGTATCTTTGACTGTAAAGGCAGTGGTAAAGGTAAAAGTTCTGATAATACTAAAAGCCCAGGTATGAAAGTGTTTGGCCCAGTTGTAACATACTTGATAACTTCAGCCATCATCATTGTCCATAAGCTTTTATTCAGAACTTCAGAATCAGAAGCGTCGAGAATCGGCTGCGAGTATGCAAGTAAGGTTTCCACTATTTCGTGGCACACTCTTTGCACTTGTGAATGAGCAAGAGAGTTTGGAGGAAATGCTTGAAAGAGAGTATAGGTTTTCAAAAGAACAGGAACTGCAGTAAGGTCCTTAAAATCTGTATTTCGACACCTAATGACATAAGTCAAAAGTCTTCTTAACAGGAGAATGATCGGTAAAACTAGGGAAACTAGCACAACACCATGATGACCAGAAAAATTTGCTGAATGCAAACACGGTTGTTCGTAGTATGTACATAGGCTCTGTAAAATGCTCACAAAAAGACTAATGCCATCAGCAGAAAAAAGCTGCAGAATCACGTGTTTGTACTTCAATTCAATATGCTCTTCGTCAATAGGTCCTTCTGATAAATCTCTTTCTAGTGGAGGTATTCCTAAATACCTAAGAATTCGTATGGCCGTTATTGCTTCGCCTGGGAGTGCAGTTATACTATCTGTATAGGCTTTGATTTCATCACACAAGTTAACAATGTTATCATACTTAAATACACTATCATTTTCAAGAATCCTCAACCACAGAACTAGGTCACGTAGCTTGGAATGTTCTTCTCGATTCGCTATTTGCAGGAGTTCCTTCCCGTACTTTTGTAGAAAGGGTACGTGGTCGGAGTATTTCACAACAATCACAATAAGGTCTACCACATACCCCCGACCAACGAGCTTTCTTCCTTTGTTTGCACTTCTGTCAGTTTGAACAAATGGCAAAATGGCCTTTATACTGTCATCTTGTGAAAGAACTTTAACTATGGACAACTTCCCAATAGGAGAAAACAACAGGTTGTACAGACCATGCACAGTTTCTATAACATCTTGGTGATCGGGATCATAATTGGCACATTTTAGAAAGTCAAACAGTGTATCCACATAAGATACTGTTTGAAGTGTATATGCAATCTGCAGACCCGCCTGCTGTAATGGTGACACATCTTCGAGAACATCCTCTCCTCTCGCCTCTTCTGTACACTGGGGCTGAATCATGGCACGCAGCAGTGAATTGCTCACCTGAGCACGCGACAACAAAAACAGCATGCCTGGGCGAGTTTCACAAAATAAAAGAAGCAACTCCTGAATCATACTGAGTATCGTCGAATGCGTCGAAGTTGATGGACACGTCAACAGCACCAAAACCATTTCCAAAAGTTTCTGAGCACCGAAAAGAGCGAACATGTCAGGGTATGGATCTGATGCACTTTTGGGTATTTCAAACTGAGCGTACACAGGGAGAAACCTAGGCCGATGAGAAAGGCAGAGAGGGGCATTTCTGTATGACTTAATTACGTCTTCTAAGCACAATGTAATTTCCTCTATGCACGAGTCCACATTTTCTCCAAGTACTTCTTCCGTACCATCCCGTGCGAGTTCCTTTGTTTCCGAAAGAGTTGTAGCTTGCACGACTTTACCTACACTTCGGTAAAGGCTGCTTAACACCTCGTGAAGATGAACTTTACGCAAGATGGCACCTATGGCAAATTTAGTTCGAGCAGACTGCTTTACCTGCAACATCTTTAACAGCTTTTGGTAACACGTCCTTTCGTTAGACTCTTCACCACAGTCTTCACTGTTGCCATTTTGTACACCTCTCACATCTAAACAGGAACAGCTTAAGAACCGTTCCATTGCTTTTCGCGTCCGTAACATAGAGTTGAGAGCTCTTAATAACATTAGCTTTATAGTGAGTGCCATGTACTCACTGTGATACATCTCGAGTAGCCTATCAAATATTTTTTTATCTAACAGGCGTTCGATGACAGAATCTCCGCAGGAACATAATGCACACACCAACTTTACTCCAGCTTTCATATGACGCACTTTGTAACTCGGTGGTTGTTTCAGTGCCAATTCAAAGTTAAGACCGAGGTCTACCCAGTGCAGCAAACAATCCAGGATCCCTGAAATGGTAAGGATAATAAATTAATATCAATGCTAGAATGTGTTTACAACATCCACTGCACAACATAACTTTACTCTGGAAGCTGTATATCTTTTAGAGCCGGTCCCGGTAGCCTAGTGGTTAGCCACTTGGCCTTGCACGCCGGAGGTCCCAGGTTCGATTCCTGGCTAGGGCTGGGTGTTATTCACTGTCTCAATAAAAAGTGTTCATCATCACCTTCATAAAAATAGTGAGTACTGGATATGTAAACCGGCTCGAATGACCCATGTGTGTCGAGTAGCCGTAAAACCTCACATCATCATCATCATCTTTTAGAATTGCACGATTTTAACCCTTTAAGCACTTTGTACATTGCGCTCTCTCTATCATAAATAGACACCAACAATTGTAATACAAAAAGGTGCTTTGTCAATAAAAAGTATAGAAAACTTCAGTTACATATGATACACCAACTACTATTTCTTTTAAATTAGGCTGACCAGTAAATAGTAAACCTGGTGGAGTTAGCTGTATAGGCCCTAACCATTTTATACCAACCTCTGGCACCTTCTAGGACTACAGAGCTAACAAAATTAGTATTGCTTTCTATGGATGAAAAAACCAAATGATGAATGAAAATGACAAAAATCCAAATAATGAACGACTGTATTCAGACTCCATCTTTTATTTTCATTTTATTGTTATTTACTTACTACAATTCTGGTTTGTCAATCATTTACATGACTAACACCAGAGTTAGTTTGATAGTATCGCATAAGCTAATCTGTTTCAAAATTCTCCCAAGAAAAGTGTAGTGCCAACGTCTACAATCACATTAACAAAATATTCAGCTGAATGAAACTGCCTCCGATTTTTTAAATTCAAAGCTCACTTTTAAAAGTGCTTTTGAAAAGGGAAAACATAATGTAGTACAACAACTACTTAACATATTTTAATGGAAGAACCATAGGTCAATTTCATTTATGTATAAGAACTTAACGGAGCATCATTCACTCTTGGGTCCCTTTACTTTCATGAAAGAAAGTAGCTCAATTTTTTATTTCTGAATTTCCTAAATACCTTCACCACTAGACATTTGAACATACGTTTAAAACTAAATATTTAAAAAAATAACCCCATCTGATTTTTTTAAATTATTATCTTTTCCTGCTTCTACCATCAAGTTATCATAGCTACATCATGAAGAAATACAGAAACAGCAATACAACAACTCACATTAAACACAAAGTAAAAATAAACATTTCTGTAAAATGAAAGATGAGGAAATACCACCCAACATCTTTGGGTTCCAATTTTCAGCCTATGCTAACAATGTTTTAGACCTTAGAGAAAATTCTGACCTCAATTATCATTGTATAAGGCAAGAGAAACATAATGGTCTGAGAACTAAAATTTCAACTTAATTTCTGTGAAAACCTCACCATCAACTTGCACTTACAGTTAAAATTATTTAACCCCCGCACACAATACTTTCATCTGTAACGAAACCTCCTCACCCAAAACAGCCAATTCTCCAATAAGAATCCACCTATGTGTCGTTTCATCCCAATAACCAAATCAGAACATACCTCGCTTAACTCGAAGACTATACAGCAATTGTAAACCAAAACAAGGTCATGTACAGAATACAATTTAGCTTTCAAAACTACATAATAAATTAATCATATATTTGTCAAATGCCTCAAAAATATTACTACAACACATATACACAGCGATCAAATACCTGGAAACAATACCCTTACTGAACACATGTCTAAACCACTTAACTGGAAGTAACACATCAAAATAAGGTCCATATCCATACATTTACCTATACTTTCCATTACCACTACACTATTTCATCGCTTAGCATCAAATTAGGTAAAGTGTGCCGGCTCGACCCGCCACCGCAGAGCCTGCACTTTACCACTGAGCCATGGCGACTCTGCGCAAAAAGAGGGGAAAAGATCCCATACAGCACCAGACGTCACACCATGTCCCTTTGCTTGCGCGACGTTGCCAAACTTACCAGTAATTAAAATTGCTCGCAGGGGCGTAACGGTTGGGTTCCGGACATGGGTTCCCTATCTCGAATTGCTCCTCACCCCCTCCCCCATCTGTGATTTCATTTTGTACCTCTTATTTCCGAACACCCTGTATATATATCTACGGTAATATATATAGCTGATTGTAAGTAACTTACTGACTGAATGACGCTAATTCTAGCCAAATGCAGAAGAGCTAGAGAAAAATGTTAAACACAAAAGTTGTTCAACTTGGTATGAAACCTACAGAACAAATAAAAAATCTTTTTGGCAAGTATTAAATTGAAATTTCATTCTCAGATAATTATTTAATTTCTCAGTAAAAATTGAAACATCTTTAATTAAATAAAAAATCTGCCATTTTGTTTTTTTTTTGTCACATGACATCACAATATCTTCCAAACAGTGCGTTGTGTGGGGAAAAGTCATATCACAAAAAATGTTTATTTTGGCCCAAAACATATGATTTACTACTTAAATTTTAAAATTTCCACCATTTTTTTATCACCTGACATCACAATATCTTCCAAACGGTGCATTGTGCGGGAAAAAGTCATATCACACAAAATATTAATTTTGGCGCAAAACATCTTGTTCACTTCTTCAATTTTAAAATGTTACCTGGACATCTCGCAACGACAATAAAGCAACCACACACCATAAAATTTTTATCTATTAGAGAATATAATATGCATTACATTACAGAACTACAGGATTCCTATAAAATATTTTCAGTTAATTTCTATAGTTTCTATGTGTGGCCACCAGACGAAATCAGGTCTAATACTGTACAAATATAATTTAAACCATATAAAAATTGCCAAAAAATAGAACCAATATTACAAAAACTGCAGTTATAAGTTGTCACCCATGTCTGAAATCCAAATCACGCATCCCTCGGCTGCCCTGGTCGATCATCGTCAGCTTAAGAAATGAGTCTCTCTTGAACTCTCCTGCTCCACTCTTTCACAAACTGTGTTCACTGAGCCTTTGAATTTCTGTTCCATTTGCTCCTTCAGCCGTCAAGACGTATACAACCGCACACTATTCTTCTTTACATGCCTCATTAAGCTTGGACGGTGACAACTGCACACACTAAACTTCACAATCCTGTGGACATACTGTCTATCACGTGACTATGACACCAGTGCCATCTACCTCTTGGCAAGGATCCAATTAACATTTGTTGCAAACATCAAGCTCTGACCTCTATTACATTATGCACAAGAACACACAGTCTGTTTCTAATTGACTGTCCCTCGTATTTATTTATTTCCAGTATTATAAACTGTCACTGGTTTGGTTTGTTTAACATAAAACATTTATTTAATTATTAAAAAAGTTTGAGCATGCATAGCAGCCAAAAGAGGCATTTTTTTTTCTGTGAAACATGATCGTACATTACGGCAGATTCCTTCTGAAACACCCTATATTTTTTTAACTTTAAGGACTCTTGCAGTAGATTAATAAAGACTACCTATAGATCGTTCCATCATTTCTTTGCAGTTTGGGAAGTATGCAATACTTACGGATGTTGTCTACAGCCAGGGCAAAAATCATGCTCAGCGACTAAAATAGCTTAATTTCTGACTTATGTTGAACAAATCAGTGAGAGACATAGAGCAATGTCTTGTGTTTATTTTGGGTCATATTTGGTTCTATTTAAATTATATTAAATTAGAATAATTCAATTTCCAGCTTGTTTTAAAACTTAAAGTAAAAAAAAAAAAAATACAAATGAGAATATAATTAACTTTTAACACATAAAACTCTACATGATGTCACTATCAACTTAAATCACTTATTGCTTAATTTAATTTCCTAAATGGCTTACTGATGCACAGTTTGTAGGGGATCATTTTATCATATTTATTATTCAATTGTACATTTTAATTTAAGAGAAACTTTTGCTAATAATAAATAGCAAAAATAGATACAAACGTGTTTCCTTAGTCTAGAAAAATTATTTTTGAATAAAAAATATAAACAATAATTAAAGCTGAAAGAGTTTTAACACACACTCAAGTGTTATAATTAGATGTATCAGCAAGTTTGACCACAGCAAGCATTTCTGCACTAACTGGAAACATTATTTGAAATGTTCCACTTGGCAACACTGTTCTCCATTAAAGCTGTACTGCAAAGAAATATTGGAGCAGTCTGTAGTGTTTCTTACTATAATTATATTTCAAGTGTACATTTGCACTCTGTGGAATTATACTGATCAAGCGTAATAGTATTCCACCTTCCTACAAAATGTTCTGACCATAGTAAAAATCACTTGATGACATCTTTCACTAAAGTAGTCTCTCACAGATGTCAGATTTGGCAGAAAAACTCCACAGGTGCTTGCAGTTAATGTACTTTAACAACAATAGAGCCAACTAATTTGTATCACTTCACTAAGTTCCTCACCTTGTTTGTTTTGACAATGAGGCAGTCCTTTCACCACAATAACAGAAACTTGCTCAACTGCCTCCACCCATTCTTCATTCACATTGGCCTCATCCTCAGACAACTCTCCTATTTGTACCAATTCCTCCAACTGAGATGCTTCGTCTGGGATTTCAATTTCCTTTCCACGTTGCCTCGATCGAAGCTGTACCTGCACTTCGTAGGGAGACAAGGCAGGATCGCACAGGTACTGCAAATATACAAAATCATCCATAAAGACACACATGTTTGTTCACAGTTATTGCATAACAAATTAAGAGAGACTCTCTGAAGAAACCAAAGAGTATGTAGTGCCGTAACTTGTATGGGAATTCCACAAAACATCATCAATAACAATAATGCTGTAGTACTTATATTATTTCACTACTCGTAACATTTCTCCAATAGTATAGTCACTAAAAAGCTTTTGATAATTTCTCGGGATACGCATTACCGAGTACTTTTCTGAATGAAGTTTCCGCTGCCATGTGTCGCACCAATCCTGTATGATGCTAAGCGATTTGTATTGCTATTGGATTATGGTCCCACTGTTACGACATCTCAGGTCTAATGGAGACCCATCTGCGTCGCAATGATGCTTCAGGATAACTGAATTTTGAATTTTGCCACTCAGCCGACACATATCTTGAGGTGGGATCTTTTACATCGAACACTTATCGATGGGACCCGCCTTTAACGTGCCTCCCGGAACACGCCTACGATCATACCTTAGTGTGGAGTG
>KZ868926.1:122491-139931 GCA_003456935.1 Machilis hrabei | reverse complement strand
ACCGAGGATCGAAAATTGTAAGTAGTACTTTTCAAATATTGTTCATTAGTTTTATAAATATCTTGGACTATATCTTTTTATTGTTTTATTCTTATTCAAAGAGCGTTGAAACGAAGTTCAGTAAAGGTTAAGCAGATCGCGAACAATNCCTCAGTATTACCAGTATTATAATATTGTATGGGACCCTTATCAAGTATGATGAATTAATAACATCACAATCGTTCGTGATAGGCCGGTATCATCGGTTAGATAGCGTATCTGAAATGTTGATACAACTAAATTCGATGTCATTAGCCTGCATTCATTAGCCATCGTACCGTGAAATCAACTAATGTTGATTGCAGGGTACGATATTACCCGATGTAGATAAACCTTAGATTTTAGTCTTTTAGTCAGGGGCCCCAAATATTACTTGCGGGGAGGCCCGCACAAATTTCGTTACGCCACTGCGTTAGGCTACTAGACCACTGAGGTCTTGAGTCATTATAATGGTATTTTGCCATTCTGCCTTGCATGGGTCCTGAATCGACATAATTGTCTATTACTGTGTTCGACTCTACGTGAAGTCCTGAAACCAGTAGATTTATTGTTTGTGTGTGTAAGGTACTTAGATTGTGAAGAATCTTCAATTATTTCCTCACCTTTCCTACAGTATCTGTGTGTGAATTGATATAAGGTTTCTATGTTTCCAGCTTACAAGTTTTGTACTGAAATGGTCTATTGAAGTGTTAGTGCCCATGGACACCAATAGGAAAATAGAGAAACTGTGTGAACAAACAATGTTAGACTTGAACATTATTTTCTTTAGACCAAAGTTTTCTGTTGTATGAAATTGTACATTCAATTTTGGATTTTATTACATTTAGATATTAGTAAAGGTCACTGTAAATTTAATCTTGGTATTTCATTTGTCTTTGCCTTTCCACATTCAGGGTTATCATGGATGCTTTTTAGCTTGCAGTTGCATTGTACTCACGACTTTGGTTAAGGTTCTCAGCTCGTGCATTAGGTTAGATAGACTAGTAGCGGACTGCTTAGCCGAGTGGTTATGTTATGTCTCTCTTAACATAAGATGTTGCCCACAACCACTAAGAACATCTTGTACACACTGCTCATGATACTACTGATATTTACATGTTAGTGATAATAAGCAAATGTACTAAAATGTGATTTATGACCAATTGCAAACTGTGAGATGAAATGACACTGAGACAGACATAGTGACAGAATAGAACTGAATCAACGCGTGTCATCAACTTCGAAGTCTGGCTTGCATCACTCTTCCCAGCCTATCACAGTCTGTACGACCATATTTATATGTCGATGACTTCACTATATCTGTCCGTTCTGCTGATCTTGAAAGGGCTACAAGCCTCATCCAAGAAACCATAAATCATGCTGCAGCTTGGAGCCTGAATCATGGATTCAGTTTCTCAGCTGCTAAAATGGTATGCGTACACTTCAGTCGACTCCCCGGATTATTTCCAGAACCAACACTATACCTAGAGGGACACCAGCTCCCGTTTGAATCAAAGGTACGTTTTGGGGGTTTAATCTTCGACCGAAAACTCACATGGTTACCACATATCCATCACCTCCATGAAAAGTGCCAACAACAGATGAAATTACTACATATGCTCACACACTATTCCTGGGGAGCTGACCGTATTAGCATGCCGAAGCTTTACCGAGCACTAATCCGCTTCCATCTAGATTACAGAGCCATAGTATATGGACACTATCCATAACACTGGACTCTGCCTGGCCACCGGCACTTTTCCTACCAGCCCAGTTTGTTGTCTATATGCTGAAACAGGTGAACTATCCCTAACTGTCCGTCGCCACATACTACTAAGTAAATATGTCGCACTACTAAAAAGTCACCCAAAACTGGAGTCACACGCTGCTATCTTCCGGAAGGCAAATCTAAGTCTTTTTCTTGCCCGAACAAAAAGTCCTCGACCTATATGGTTTCAGACCATGGATCTACTTGAAGGAGCCCTTTCATCAATGCCACCGCTATTCCTGACTGAACCAAGTCTGATTGCTCCTTGGACCTTCCACCGACCTAACATTAACCGAGCTTGCCACACCTGTGCCATCAGCAATATATCAACAAACATTCCTCGCACTTCTTGACAAATACACATCATATGTACCCATTTTTACTGATGGCACAAAGTCTGATACTGGAGTGGGACGTGGTCTCGTCACAGAAGGCTTCAGCCACCGATACTGCCTCCACCCATCCAGCACAGTATTTTCTACTGAGCTATTTGCAATACACCAGGCCTTACTTCATGTGCACCATGTTTTAGAGCANTTCTCAATCATATGNACAGATTCATTAAGTTTACTACAGGCAATCAATGATATATTTTCCTATCACCCTCTTGTAGTGTGCATACTTTCGCTGATAATAGCCGGGATAACAGAAAACAATGCAGCTGACAAGCTAGCCAAAGAAGCTGCTGAAGGCGTACCAGATGCACCAGGACTAACGATTCCTAGAGATCTCTGTAGACATTTCAGACACCAAATAATGAGCACTTGGGCAAACACCTGGCCTGCTGAACAAAATAACAAGCTGCAGATAGTGAAAGACACTCCAACCAACTTGAGCACTTTATCTCGACAGTGACGACGAGAAGAAGTTGCCCCTGCCCGCCTACGAATAGCTCACACATTCATACCTACTCGGCAAGAAACAGCCTCGTACTTGCTCTCAGTATAGAGTCCGACTCACAGTTAACCATATTCTCGTGACCTGCCCAATGTACACCAACCACCAAATCAACCACGGCATCCCATCTAGTAAACATGACATTCTATCAAATGACCTAACCAACATAAAAAAGCTATTCTTCCTATCTACCACCTGTCTACTACTCATTATAAACCACTTGTAAATAATATAAACTGTTAAACAAATCCTGAACCAGGCAATAATGACCTTCGATGTCGACGCGCCATAAAACCACATCTAATCAATCAAGTATCTACTCTGAATCCCAGAAGTAAATTTGTGCAGATGAAATTTCATTTGGATATTTTCCCTCCAATTTTTTGGGAGACTGGCCTTGTATTACTTCAGAGGATCTTCGTTCAATGCCCACATGTGAAATAAAAGTGCGTATAATACATTAGTACTTCCTATCATCCAATACTGCAGTAGTGTTTGGGACCCATACAAAGTACAATTACAAAATCTTGTTCACTCAGTACAACGTACGGAAGCTGGATTTGTTGTAGGCTGGTACGAGATGATTTATAGGGTATTAGAGACCTTAAATCAGTTAGATTGAGAAACTTGCAGTGTATTTTGTTGATCATGTACAATTAGGAGAATTGGACAGTTAACCTGTTCTCATTCTTAGGCAAATTTATAAAACCTGCAACTTCCATAGCTAGGCGTGACCATGAAGATAAAATATAGGTAATCAGATTCAAAACTAAAGCATACTTTTAGTCCATTTGCCAATTATTGTGATTGCACAGTAAGACGTTAGGTTGGAAATTAAAAACAACAATTAGTGTTTCTCCAAACTGTTCCAGAAACTGGAATATGAACAAGACATGATGTAGAGCAATTAAAAAAAGCTTTTAAGTTAAGGGGCCCTATAATGTCATCACAGTTGTTCCTACGGACTACACATCTTCTATGCAGTTTTATTCAACATTTATCTGAAGAAACTAACACAGAACAGTTACCAAAATTTCACTTGGTTTTTAAAACTATTTAATTATTTACATCACACCATTTCTCTTTTCACAGGAAGGCAAGCTAACTGGAGAAATAAACAAACACGTGGAAGGGAACGCAGAAATGACAAACGCAACAATGAATTCACTGAATGTAATTTTTACTTTATTTTCATTAGTCTGTTGTCTTGTAGAAACACTGAATACAATGACAAGGAAGCCATAGACAAGACATTTGTAGGAAAACAAAATCACTGTTCTTCCCTTTTCCACAAAAACAGATATGGTAGCCACCATTCCTCTTTGTAATGCTGTACAGAAAGGACAAAATAACTGTAACACATCTGAAAATATCAACTGAGATTTCTTTCGTTTTTACTCAAATCCAAACTAATATTGGACACTCTACAAACTGCTCCTACAGTTCTGTTACAAAGATTGCATTGTTCTAACTCAGTCACAAAAGCATTCGCTTTTTTTCTCTCGTGTAACAACTCAATGTGAGCTTATGATCACAGAATATGTAATTTATGTATTATATCAAGTACAAGACTAGTAAAGAAAAGCTGTAAACTGGTTAACTTCAATATTAAAAAAAAACTACACTTTATCAAGTTATTTTCCACCATGACTTCAGAAAAGCACTCTTATATTACCTTCTGTACTGCAACATTTAATGCCATTTTACTGACCACAATTTTTCAAACAATAGATATAAATTAAACTGGATTACTGTGGAAGAAGGGTAACTAAATAGAACTTTTGCTGCTAGGACAACTGCTAAAGGAACAAAGATGTAGTGTAGTTATCGTAATATGTGTCAACACAAAATGCTCTGTAAAAGCATTTCTTTAATTACAACAAACATAATGTTGGATTCAATCTCAGATTAATATACCAGCACATAACTACTGCTAACATTGATAATGCTCACGTTTGTCACTTACACGCAGTTAGTGTTGTAAAAATNCACCCATTCCAAAGACTAATAAATAGCAAAGACTACCTACAAATCAAAGATACAAATTACACGGTAAAACTAGAATGTAATTGCAGTGTCGCCACAAATTCCAAAAAATCACTGGCTTCACTTCTTCCATAAAATATTAACAATCTATTATACCTCACTAGCATGAACTTGACTCTTTTATGTTGAAAGACAGATGTATCTCAATAACTCCTTACTTAAACACACTCTGTCTTTAAACATAAAGTCAATCATGCCAATGAGGTGAAATACATTGTTAATAATATTTTATGGAAGTGAAGTGAAACCAGTCAACCTTTTGAAACTTGTGGCGAAACTGCAATCAGATTCTTATTTTACCACGTAATGTGTATCTTTGTTGTGTTGGTAGTCTTCACTATTTAGTCATCTTTGAAATGGATGCTTTTTCACAACACTAACTGCACGCAAGTGACAAACCTGTGTGTGATCAATGTTAGTAGTAGTTACATTTCATTATATTAATCTGAGGATGAATCCAGCATAGTGTCTCTTAAAGTGGAGAACTTTCAACAAGCTGCTAATTACAGAAACTCTTTTACAGAGCATTTTGTGAGGGAACTTTATAGACCTTCTGTAAACTTGTTCATATTTGACTAACTGCCCTATATGCCCAATTTGAGGGAGATAACCAGCAACAAAAATTACTGTGAGAACAGCAAAATAAATAATAACACCTGTTACTAGTTGTTTCTAAACATATATGCCCCTCACCTCCATAATTTATCAAACTCAAACATACTACCATGAAATACTTGCTCCCTTATCCTTTAACAGATGTCATATGCATTCAAGTCACTTAATAATTATTTTTACATCAAAAGCTCTGCTGTGAAAGAAAAGTGACGTACCTAAATCTGTATACAATATATACTTAGTTTAAGAACACTGAATAACAGAAAAGAGTAAACAACAATATCCGGTTCAATCCTGCCAAACTACAGCAACATAAAACTTCCAATACTTCTCGATATGTACATTATTATCAGTGAATTGTATACATAATAAATTCACAAATTTTTTATAATTTCAGCTAAATCAAAGGCAGCATAATATATGTTTTAGTGAAAGCACAATTATATATCAAGAAACTTTTACACAAAATGTTTTCAACTTCAGCACTGGAGTAAAAAAAGGCAATACATTTTAAGAAAAGGCCCAAAGCCCATTCATTTGTTTCCTTACCGATACTGATGGAATATGTTGAGCAATCTTTACAACGCCTTACCTACATTGGCTAAATAAAACTCTCTTATTACAAATGCTATGGAATTAAACACATTATTCACTCAACAGTTAGCAAACACACCCCACAATTAAAGCTCGTGTTCCTTACTATTTCAAGACCCTCTGTGCCAAACCTTATTCAGTCTGGTAATGAAAGCACTTTGTCCCAGTATCATATACATATTTAATTTTTACAATAAATGATTACAGCACTAGATTGACTGGAGTATCTGCAACAGCTCTTTTTTTAGCCTTCATCAGTGATATCAAACCAAGTCTATCAGTTTATTGACAGAACAAACAATGATTACAAAGTCAAAGAAAATGCATTATTATATTCACTGACAGCCATGGAATTGTGAAGACTTCATTAACATGTGCATGTACACAGCTTTAAGTGCAGCTGCTAAATAAGCAAGATGCTGAATGGACCAAGTTGCAGGATACACACTTTATATATAGCAAAAACAAGGCGAGGATTCTGTTCCCCAAAAATATTGTACGGAAGACGCTTAGCACTAACTGATGTAGGAAAGATTCTGGTGTCAGAAGCAGGTGAAAACTCAGTTAACCTCTTATTTAAGAATAATGCAAGAGATGTCCACCTTTTAAATAAATCTGAAGTCTATANGTTTAGTAACGTATGTTTACTGTACATACAATACACATCATACCAACACGCACAATGTGAAATAAGCAAAGTTACAAATTATCAACAATCATTGCTAATGTTCCAAGAGTTAAAGACTTTTAGGTAATAACTATATTTTCTTTCCAGTATGATAATAACCCTTAATTAAAGTAATATGCTAAAAGAAAAAGAAAAACTGTTCAAATGGCACAATTTTATTAAATGACACTATCTTGTTCAATGATATTTAAACACACTATTTCAGGAGCTAGAACTAAAAATTAAGATATACTGTGACCATAAAAGTAATAAAATTTTTTATCATTTTAGCCATCTATTTTACATGCAGTTTTAAATTAAAAACAGAGGCACTGTGTAACACCTTGTAACTTGTGTTTGCTTCTTTAGCCGTGTAAGTTTAGTAACGATATGTAGATACCAACTCCATATCTTAGTGATTTTAATATCCAAATGCAGTTCTTGAATTTCTAAAGACCAAAACTTGGTTTGAATATGATTTACCTCCTCATTAAGAAATAATATTAAATACAAAAATGTTTACTTCACAACTTTCAATTATAGCTAGTAGTTAACCTGAATTTAAACCCTAATTCTGCTACACACAAAGGGAATACATACATAAATAGTGTATGTATCATTTATCCTGATGCAACATTACCTGTTGATACTGTTTCAGTTCCTTCTATTTTCCTGAAAACAATTCCAACAATGGTGCAAGTTCCTACAAAATATCCAAAAAATNAACTTACAAATGAACACTGCTGCCACNGCATCAACCCTAAAATGTGGTATTACTTATAACTGACAATTCATACATAAATATTGATATCTAACTAGCTTATTACGGTATATAAATATCACAGAGTTGTATTCTAAAAACATCAGTTCCAGATTTAAACAAAAATGAATATTCAATGTAACTAATTAAAAACTTAAATTATGCCTGGAAAGTAAAATACTTGAAATAGTTTGAATACTTACTTAACCACGCTTCACCAGGACTCCCAAACACAACACCCAACAAAATTACCATTTGAAAATGGAACCAGTAATTTTGCTACAAAAATAAAAAAGTGAGAATGTACGATGTGTGTCAATATAAACTCGTATTCCTCTAGTTTTCATCCGATGCAGTATACTCAAACAAATGGACACCTTTTACCCCTAACACCAGAATTAAATGAAGGTTACATTATAAACATGTAGACACAAAAGGTAAAAATAAAAATGCACATTTAACTAGCCTTTCAAACTTTTCATATATACATAATACAATAAATAATATGCAGATCCTAAAATATATATTTTTTTATCAGAGACCAAAACTTTGGCTTGTGAACTGAAGAAATATATNTTCTAAACTTGTTTCAACTAGAGCAAGTGATGTGAACTCAAAGAAACATAGAGTTAAACACAGGAGAGTAATGGAACCCTGAACTGTCAGTTCCAGAAAACAGAACTTTAAGTCATCACTTGAGGTTCACCGAGAACAAAAAAGTATTGCAACAAAGCCAAAATAAATTCAAAACAAGTCAAATAAAATTTGGTTTAAAAAGAATATATTTTGGCAGAAACTTCACTTACAAAATTTTTATTATGAAACGTGCCTTAGCTTGTATACTGGCTTAACCAGTAAATAAGATTTAAAAAATCCACTGAAATGTTCGACTGTTACGAAAGTATTGAACAAATCTATACAAAAACAAGAAAGAAAAATATATGGCATAAGTTGCAATAGCTTACAAGATTAAACCACTCAACACGAATGCATAATGTGGATGATATCGCAACAATAAAATCTTAAGTCTCCAAAGAAAGTTAAAGAAACCCCATTTTTAATTTTTATGTACTTTCACACTTGTTAATATTCAATATTTGCAACAGTTGTAAAATAATCTACCTTCCTTCCTATTTGGAACAGAACTGAAATTCTGATGCCCCATCCTCTTATTTGCTTTCCTCAAACACCACCAGAAATATGAGACATTTGTTTCANTTACAATGCTTAAACTTTGTTCATGAAATTAATTGGTATGCTACTTATTAACTCATCAGTTTGGCATATTATTTGAACAGCATTACAATGTAGCATTTTCCANAATCACTATTTTGATACTGTTCAAGGTAAACTGTGCTAGAACAAAAAATCAGTACAAAACTGGTGATTGTGCTAAGTCTCTTCTTGCGTGCATAAGTTGTCGCATCCAATCTCTACTAGCCTATAAACAANAGTCCCNCTCAGAATTCATGCAATTTCCTTCCTTCATTAAACATTTCTTCTTCCCCTTTTGTGCTATTTAAAAGTAATTGGCATTTTAGACAACACTTTGTTGAAAGTCATATTTGCATAAGGCAATAATTAAATCCCAATTTTTTACTATTAACTTGAAAATATTAAAGTCTTTAGTCAGCCGTTATACAATGCTCTTCTTCTCTACTCTGCCCTTTTTGCATGCTCTTGGAACATGCTGCTGCATTTGTAACTCATGGAATGAAGTCGATAAAGTGAATATATAAAACACTACAATACTGTGTCATGGGTTCAATTTGGTATAAAGTTTTCTAAAACTAACATACATTTAATATAAGTGTTGGACATTTTTAAATGGCAATAAACACTAGTACAAATATTAAATACATGTTAATTTCATGAAGCATTGTATCAAAGAAACCCACTTTACTTAAGTATACCACGTTTTTAATTATTGAAGTTTATTCCACACGAGCTGAAAATAAGGCAATACATTTTCCAGGGGCAAGTTTTATGACCAAGAGGTGCAGACTGCCCTTAAAACATGTACTTTAAAAGATGATGTTCGTGCATCAGTGGATATCAATGTAAAAGCAAGTAATTTCCTGAAGTGAATCTTAAAACTTTTGATTATATAGAAAGAAAGAAAAGAGATTTCTTACCATACACCGTTAGTCTTTGTCTTTTAATATTTCGCCGGGATATGCGCCCCTGGCTTCATCAGAAAATCACTGCATTCACGTTGTCAACAAAGTAGCCATCTTGGAGAGTACTGTCATTTCACGGAGACTGTATCAATCTCCGCGAAATGACAGTACTCTCCAAGATGGCTACTTTGTTGACAACGTAAATGCAGTGATTTTCTGATGAAGCCAGGGGCGCATATCCCGGCGAAATATTAAAAGACAAAGACTAACGGTGTATGGTAAGAAATCTCTTTTCTTTCTTTCTATATAATCATGTGTGCCTACACCTGTTTCCACAAAAACTTAAAACTTTTATTTCAATTTGGATCAAACCATATTAATGCAAGTAAATGTAACAAGACAAAAAAAGTTGACACTGCCTATCCATGACAATTTTTACAAAAACAGCCAGTTTAGGTTTCAACAGCTGTTGTAATTAGCAATATTAAGCCAACAAAGCCAGTTTCTTACCATATACTCTTTAGGTTTGATTCACTGCTGTATTTTGGAAGCCAATGTTTCAGGTTAATATATGTTTAGCTATACATGCTAGATGCCTTGTTAACTTTTCAAACTTACTATCTGAATACTACTATAAAACACAAAAGTCAGGGGCACCATACTAAAAACAAGCTTTTAGTTCTTCATTTTAGTATGGGGTCANCCGACAATATGTTTTATAGTATTATACAAATATTAATTTTGAAAAGCTGACAAGGCATCCAGCATGTACAGTTAAAAAAGTGTCCACCTGAAGATAAGAGAATGTTTGGTTCTCGAAATACTGCTGCAAATCAAATGTAAGATAATGGTAACAAATTTGCTTTGTTTGCTTATTACTATTAAAAATAACTTCGGTTTGCTTTCTAAAAATACATCCTTTTTGTATGAAACACGTTAAAATAACACAGTCTAAAACATATTCAAAAAAATTAAGTTTATTTGACTCTCTCCCAAGCATAAAATCATGCATCTATTAGTGAAAAACAATATTAAAGTCAGAGAAAATCCTACATCTAGTTTCTTTGAATTCACATTAACTTAGCATCTTGCTTACCACTAATGAGCAATTTTGAATTGGCCAACAGGAAACAAAACACTATTTTTCTATATAAATGCATTTATTAATGTAACAAACAAATCGGTTTCAAACGAATCAAAGACGCTTTAAACATCAAAATGAAAAAACCCAACACAGACGCAGATAAAAATGGGGCACGGGGAACTGTTTTGCATTTTGCAGCAACACTTACTGAATGACTAGGCTGTTCCAGAAAAGTGTAGAGCTAAAAAGCTGAGAGATATAATTCGGGCACAGTACCTAATTTTTGATGCACTAGTGTTTTTTTTTTTTAGTATTATTGTAAGTCATTTTCAAGCATTCAGTCACACAAGTACATAAAATGTACCAAGTACCAAACGTCCATACTCTCAAATCCTCTCACAACTTCAGTCTCTGGAAATCTCTTTTGAATTCATACATACACACGCATTTTCTCAGTCACGCACACAACAGCTTACGCAAAACCCCTTAGGCTTTTACATAGAGCAACACAGAAATCAGCAATTCAAACCAATATTCATACATTTCAATTCTTTATCCAAGTCTTACGGTGTCGAAAAATTCATTTTCTGCTTTACTTAACACTTGAAAAAATTATTATTTACAGTTCAAAAATGTCATGTTAAGCACACAAGACACGTCTGGCTAACTACCAGAATGCACCAGTACTTGGCTTGGAGATTTAGGGAGTATTAAAGTTGAAGGTGGCTCTGGGTAATGGGAACCATTATTACCAACAGAGTTATGTGTGATATCAGCATTTTCTGGAGAAATAGGAGATGTGAAGAATTTTCGGAACTTGTCTTCGATAAACTCCGATAACTTTATCCTGTCAGACTGAAAAATAAGATAAAAAAAAGTTTTTAGTACTACACAATATTAAGAGATGAAAACAGACATGGTAAACTCAGGCTTTTTAAACCACATTCCCAATACAGGCTTTATACCTAAATCCTTCTTGGGTCTAAGTCTGCCAAATAAGATCCCCAAACCACACATGCCTTCAATGGCTAGGCTCCGAGAGGCAAAAAATGAACAGTAATGTCAGCTGTTTACACTCAAAGTGTCTTTACTGAACCACAGATATCTGTACGTCTAGGTTTTATTAATATTTATTATGTTGATGATAAAACCCAAANGTAACTTTAAAGTTGACTAGTTGTTTTAGTGTATTTCATTATTTCACACTTTATCAACTACATATAAGAATTTTATGATTACTGTCTGATGAAGTCTGTTTGCTAGATGTCAGAAATAGTAAGTGATTAAAGCAAGAAGGGAAGTGCTGAAGTAAATTAGAATTTTAGCTCTTGCTAACTATTTTACGAATTAGTGCCTTTTATAACCATTCTTTTACCTTTTTTTTTATGAAAATGCACATAATTTTATTCACTGCATTATTTTGGCATCCTGATATTTCAGCCAGCTTTGAGATAGTTTTTATTTTCACCTTCCTACTTTGAAGATGCATCACAGTAAGAATGACTTGTAATCTTTGGATCCATTACTATAAGCTGAATTCTCATTTTNAAAGAATTAGTTGAGACCATAAAAGTGAAAGTTTAGATTGTAACTCAGATAAGATAAGAGATGACANGCATGAAATGGTCACTGAACTTGACAAAATTCCCTCCCAAGAAAGGAACAATATAGTTTACCCTATTTTTAACAACAGAGGTAATTTTACTAATTAAATAGGTTTCTTCTTTTTCTTACCTCATTGATAAAACCATAATGAACAAGCTCTTCTGCTAAAACCTCAGAGGTATCTGCTTCAGAAACAAGACACGTAAGCTGACGGTTCATTTTGTCGTCCATGCGTAGCAAGATTGTCATCTGCAAAATAAATAAACATTTCACCCAATTAGCAGTTGGTATGCTTTAAAAATGCCTAACTTACATCTATGTAGATACTATATATACATTCACTAAAAATTTGTGTTATGGCTCAAGTTTAGTTAAAAGTTTGGTTCTACATGAAAAAATGAGGGTTCAGCCAGCCCTACTGCATACACATCTGTGTCACTGAAATTGTCTTTTATCATTAGCAGTTGCAAACCATCCAAATGTTTATTACAAATATTTTTTGATGAAGACTTTGGCTTACAGAGTGTTGGTAATGCCAGGGCTTTCACAGGAAGTACACCCAGTCATTAGCTTAGCTTTTAACAAGCTGCCAAACAACATGCCCCTTAATTCTGCTGGCCATTTCTACCTTCTCCCCCAAGTTCAGCTTTAAACTGCCCACACTACTTCCTATTTCAGTCAGTATTTTCTATACTGAACAATCCATTAAACTATTAGTTATACTGAAATATTTCAATATGTATCAATTTCTTTACAACAGCAGAGTGTGTATACCTCATATATAGCAGTTAAAAATAAGTTTCAATCTGTTTCTGTAGCTGACTTGTTGAAATGCCAGATTTTGTATTTGGGTCTAATACTTCAATTTTTAAACAAAAATATTGTTTTTAAATTCAGTTATCGTTATCAGCACATAATTACAAGATTTCAGTGTAATTTTTATTAGTAATGTTTTCAGTGAGAAGCAAATTACAGTTGTAATGGAGTAGTCGCCACAAAATTTTTACACACCCTCAAGTGGCCACAATAAAAATTTTCTGTGGCACATATATTAAGAGAAGGATGGCAAAATCACAAACACTAACTCAAAACAAAGAAATGTGTTAAACATACCAAAGTTCCAATGCCTTCTTCTTTGGGCTTGAAATCACACATCATATTCATAACTCGACGAACTTCTACGTCCAAAGGTTCTGGAGTCACAGACTTTACAGACTCTGCCACTTCTGGCGACGCAGCCCGAGGACGTGCAGGTGGTGGCCGAGCAGGAGTAAATGCAGTTAAAGGATAAATTCCATTCCTGTAATATAAACACATTTATTTATCATTTTTCCCGTATTTCATTCAGAATCTAAATCAAAAGAAATATAGTGTGTGCAGAACAGGTACAGCAAAAACTCACAAAACTTTAATCAGTAGTAATTTAATGGTTAAACAAGATGGGTTCATACATGCCTGAGTTCCAATTATTGCACAGATATTACAACTAAGCAAGTTTTTACAGTAATGATTTTGATTTTAATATCATTTTTTATGTTAACTTAAACTCGTTTCATTTTATGATGGGAAAATTTTGACCTTCCTTGGAGTTGAAGCTGGGACTTAGAGTACGTACTTTCAACAGTCGTTTAAGGTAAAAACAAAGTGGAAAACAAGGCAACAAAGCAGGTTGATATTTTCTCTGTACAAAAATATACTAAACTGCAACATATTATTTTAAATTCTTTTCTTAAAGTCTTAAAATTCAGGTGACAAAAAACCTTCTGCACAAATCATATTTTTTTTTCAATAACAAGACACTGTGGTTTAATACCATTCTTAAACCTGCATGTTCATCATCAGTAACTAACCTTGTGTCCTCGACAAACTTTTCAAGTTTTTCTGAAACGGAGACATCAGACATACGAAACTGGACGACAGGCTGTCCTTGTCGGATGATCTCTGCTACGACGATATCTGGACCAAAGTGGCGATGTATGGCCTCATCTGTGATAGTTTCAGATACATTAGCTGAAGGAAAAAAAATATATAAATAAAGGTAACAGCTTGGCAACTAAATTTACTAGAACTCTGTAGTGATTATGCATTCCATTACCTGCAGTTCGAACTAAAGCATGTGCAGCCAAGAGTTTGAGCGAATGGACTTCAAAAAGCACGGGATGGAAGAGAAGCTCACGAGCGGACGGTCGCCTCGTAGGATCGGTACAAAGACATCGCTGGATGAAGTCTTTCTGTTGTGCATCGTCCAAAATATCTTTCGTCCGATGGATGTTTTCCTCAGTCACCAATGTGCCAGAATCTCCGTTTCCCTGGATCTCTAGTGCAGCCATCTCCAGGGCACACATTCCAAATGAGTAAATATCAACAGCTGGAGTCACCAAGGACACTAATAAGGGAGAGAAAAAAACAGGCTGTCGTCAGTTATTCAGCACTACACCAAAAAATAACTTACAAGCTTTAATAATAATTTAGGAAGGGTTTGGAAACACATCAGAATTTTGCAATCCTTGTGATATCATGGGGTTTCAAAAGTACTGTATGTGAAGGCTCATCAAAAAACTTAAAATACAAAAAATACAAACGAGTAGGTATTAAAAGCAATGGCAGCTCAAGGTAAACGGCAATACAAAGGCAATAAAAATGATCTTTCACAGCTGAAAATAAAGAAAAAATATTGAAGAAAATCATTATTTATCTTGATACTGTTTATGTCCAGATAATAACTACTTAATAACTCAATTTTGTGGTTTACTGAAGTAAATACAATGTTGTTAAGAATGTTTCAATGTTCAAGCCATCAGCTATACTGATTTGAAAATAAACAATGTATTCAAAACACAAGAATATAATCCAAAAAAACTCTTAAGACTCAGCAATGCTGAGCTCCGAAACTAGATGGAAATGTCTCGANTGTAATCACGAAAACCTTTTTTAGTTAGTTCTGGTTAAAGTAAGGTGAAATCGCCAAAACAAGCCGTACAGAACATAGCTTGTTCCATATAACAGTTATAATTAAATCGCTTAAGTCAAGACTATACTGACAAAAAATTGATTCTTAACTGTTCCGGTTAAGAAACAATTTCCTATCAATTATAGACTTGACTTTAGCGATTTAATTATAACTGTTATATGGTGTAAGCTATGTTCTGTACGACTTGTATTGCCGATTTCATCTTACTTTAACNAGAACTAGAAAAAGGTTTTCGTGATTACATTCGAGACATTTCTAACTAGTTTTGGAGCTCAGCATTGCTGAGTCTTAAATATCAGATTTATTACACTAACAAAACCAACAAGGTGTATACTATAAGGCTAAGATTTCAATTTCAACAAAAATGTTGAACATGTGGTGTGTATTATGCTTGTTTGTTGAAATTTTAATCTTAGCCTAATACTACACACCTTGTTGGTTTTGTTTGTGTAATAGCTCTGGGGTGGGTTGCAAGCAAAATCTTGCATGTAAAAATAGACTTAAGTCTGAGAAGGACAATGCATTTTCTCAGACTTATATCTGTTTTCACACTTAAGATCTTTCTTGCAATGCACCCCTGATACTTAATAGTTTTTTTTTTAGTATCCTTGCAATTCAAATACATTTGTTGTTTATTTTCAAATCGGTAAAGCTGATGAAAATGGCTTGATCATTGAAACATCCTTTACAATTACTATTGTTGTATTTAGTCCAGTAAACTACAAAATTGGGTTATTTAATTAAAAAATAATTTGTGTTGCAGTTTCACTTCAAAATGTCAGTGTTTAATAAAAATAGTCTTTGTAATGCACCACTGCTACAATATCTACACAAGTTCAAGCATTGCACCAATGGAATACTTACAGTCCTTTTTTCACCAAAATACTAACACTAAATTCTTACTTCTTCTACCACTCTATTTCAGTTCATGTTACAAGAAAAATGTAGCTGCATAGCAAATGCTAAGTACTTTGGGATGATTACTTCTGAATTTTTCTTAAAATTATAAGATGTAATCATTTTACTTGTATGATTTAGCTTCATTTGGTTTAAAATGAGTAAGAATTAAATTAAATCAAATCAGATACTACTTCTTACAATGCCCAAAACATTCAACTGTTGCTGGGCTTACCTCAAAAAAATTTTTTTTTTTTTCATTTAATGTAGTCTCACAGCTTGGAACTCCACAAAATAGTTTAAATTATGAAAGATATACTTATTTTAAGTCTGTTTTTAAGGATATGACAAAGACACTTGTTGCAAATTTATGTCTAATACATTTCTGTCAAGTTAATACAGTTAAGCTTTCTAATGCTGACTTTAAGATTGATCCAGTACTTTTCCTTGCAGGCATAAAGTTTAAAATCAATACTGATGTGTTTGTGTCCTGCAAACATTCCACGGTCATTAAAAACATCAAGACAACATCAGAGAGCTTTGCTCATGTTCAGGATCAATATAACCAGAAACTGACACAAAGATTCCTCAACACTCACTGTCAAGACTGCACTTTAACTATGCACAGAACTACCAGGCATTTAAAAAAAAACATTTATTTTGNCCATTTCATTAAAGAGAACCACTGTGCTGAGCAGGTGTTGTAGACAAGAAGCTACTCACTCTACAAATCCTTATTAGCAGCCACAAACAGTACATACTACAATTCTTGACAGCACTGAAAAATACCCTTCTCATCTTCAGTTAACTACTAGTTACAGAAAATTGAGTACCACCTGATCTACATCCAAATATGAACTGTTTTGTTGCCTTAAGCCCATATCTCATGCACAAGGTTTGCTTAAAGGTTCTAAACCAATGGCATTAAGCCCCTGGTTTATTTAATGGCATCAAGTAATTTTCATTCTCTTTAAGTATGCTGTCACTACCCCTAAGGATTTTACAGGAGAACCCAACTTCGTCACAGTGTGCAAACTACTACTGTTATGTATCAATCGCAATTTAGATAAACAAACTTGACAATCGCCTAATCAGACTGAACAGGGTCTGGAGAACCATTATATCATGTCAAGTTATTAAGTTCTGGTTCACTTCTTGGCTAAGAAATTGTTTTTGACTGCTGTGTCAGGTCATTAAATTGAGAATTAATATTTTCCTGAACTACATGCTTATATACTTCACACAAAGAAACTGATGCAAAGCAAAAAAGGAATCACAGAAGTGCACAAAAATGAACACACAAAGAATGGCAGAGGCAAAAGTGTAACACAATTGGCAAGAAGTACTCTTAATAATATTATCGTCTCCTGTTAACTACGTTCACAATCCACCTCAACA
>KZ868926.1:88183-103309 GCA_003456935.1 Machilis hrabei | reverse complement strand
TGGACTATGAATACGGGCCTAACTTACTATAAACAGAATACAACTGAAATGGAATTAAGCCACTGAAACTTGAATGCCCCACTAGATGTAGTTTGTTCAATTTGCCCAGTCAAAATTGTTGTTCACCAGAGCTGTGATATCACACACTCAAGTCGTTTCCATGTGTCCACAATGACAGCAATGCGCCCCTTGATTGTCATTAAAGTATCTTGTCTGTGCAGCACACAGTGGATACAGGTAATAAATAAGACTAGTTCATTTACCCAGGTTCACAAAATATACACTTGCATGTGCATATCAACACACAAACAGACGGCCAATGGATTAAATACGGGGCTGTTCGATAAGTCCATGCAAAGTCTAAGAGATGGCACCACAGGAAGTGTCAAGGTTATTTTTAGTTTTTGGCAACAATTGGATGATTACACAACACACCAAGTTTCAGTCAGATAGATCTATTACTTTGTGATTGGCATTTATTGAATCGATCAAGAAAAGTGATTTGCGAAAAATGGATGAGAAAGAATTTCATGTAGTGATTAAAAATTACTTTTTGAAAGGCAAAACGGCTCAGGAAACCAAAGGTAAGCTTGATAAACATTATGGCGAGTCTGCACCTTCGATTAGAACGGTTTATAAATGGTGTAGTAACTTTCAAAGTGGCCATATGAGCACAAGTGATGCTGAATGTTCTGGATGCTTTGTTGAGGTCACTACTCCAGAAATTATTGAAAAAATCAACATGGTGATGGATGATAGAAGATTGAATGTGGGTGAAATTGCTAAGGCTGTAGGCATCTCATATGACCGCATACATAATATTTTGCATGAACATTTGCACGAGAAAATTATCCACAAGATGGGTGCCGNGTTTGCTCACACTGGATCAAAAGCGTCAACGTGTGAACTGTTGCAAGGACAGTTTGAAGCTGTTTCAACGAAATCCAGATGAATTATTGCATCGTTTCGTTAACAGTGGCTGAAACATGTATTCGTCACTATCAGCCTAAGATCAAGGAATGGTCAAAACAATGGGTTGTGAGCAGGGAATCTGCACTAAAGAAAGCGAAAACCATTCCTTCAGCAGGAAAGGTTATGGCCACCGTCTTCTGGGATGCTCGTGACATAATCTTCATAGACTTCTTGGAGAAGGGCAAACCAATTACTGGAGTGTATTATGNGTCTTGGCTGGATCGTTTAAATAATGAAATAAAGGAAAAAGATCACACTTGGCAAAAAAGATTATTTTTCACCACGAAAACACACCAGCTCACTCTTCTGCAATTGTGACCGCAAAATTGTTCNAGTTCTGCTATGAAGTCCTTCCGCGTCCCCAANACTCTCCAGATTTGGTTCCCTCGGACTTCTATCCGTTTCCAAACATGAAAAAATTGCTGGCAGGAAAGAGATTTTTATCAAACGATGAGGTGATTGCCGAAACAACAGACTATTTTGAAGAGTTGGACAAGTCATACTATATGGACGGGATTAAAAAACTCTAACATCGTTGGACTAAGTGTATAGACCTCAAAGGAGACTACGTTGAGAAATAAAAAAAAGTTTCCCCATAAAATTAACTTTTCTTATTTTTTGCACGGACTTATAAAACAGCCTACGTAGATACAAGGTTTTACCCCTTCACAGAAACGAATTAGACAAAAGCTAATGCTAATCAAGTAACTACACTTCAGCCACCTCGACATCATCAGCTCTTTGCTCCCATTGTTTCACCACCTTCTAAGATGGGAAAATAAGTGCTATACNCACTGCCCATGAAAAACAAGTGTCACAAAGACAAAGAGGTAAGGCAACAACTCTGCAGACAGAAAACCTATAGATCTTCACTTCTCAAACCACCCAAGTCTCTGTTAGCATTAACGTTTTCTATAAACTACAATGTAGCTGTATTCACAGGTCAACTTTCTCTGTCCATGTTTGTCTGTATATTTAGTTTATAAATGCAGCTTGCAATACTTATATTCTCACATTCTTTGAATGTTATGCTTTGAAAAGCTCAGTACTTATTAAAATGATTGTAATTATAATAAGAGAGTACCAGTTTTCCTAAAAGTTCTAAGCAAGAAAAGTCTTGGTGGAATAGTCATCTGCTCATAGCATTTTAAATGCAAAGGCTCTGAACGGTCTTTGAACTATTAATGTAGACTCCTAGGCATACAAAAGAAAGCATATCTGAAAAGTGCTAGGAAGTGCGAATCTCAAACAAACNAGTGTCTGCACAAGAAAACTGCTCTTTGTCAATTACAAGCTGTCAAATCCAAATATCTAGAAAAACAGAAGCAAATCTGGCTAAGTGAAACACACATGATGCAGGTGTTCAGTGTAAATTTAATAATGGAAGTTACAGTTACAACTTTGTCTGAAGCAAAAGTGAATGTTCTTAGAAAGGGGGGACAAGAACAGATAACGCATAATGTTGTCCATCCATTATATGTGGTAGGAACAATGACAGCGTTGGGGCTATACACAATCAGTCCATTAGGGTTCTTACAAAGGAAATTAAAAATTCTTGAATCTGCTAAAAGCATACGGAACACAAAATATTTATGTCTTGCTTCTTTTGGTCACGTTTTGAATCAACTCGTAACCAGTACTTTTTGTCTGAAGATATATTTGATACAAGCAGACATATTTATCATTTGGTATTGAAGTTATCTGGCTACACAAAATAATCTATATTTTGAACTCGTATGAAGTTTGATGTCCAACAAAATTAGATTAATACTTCAAATGCATCATTCACCCAGTAACCAATGCAGCAATAGTATGGACTCCTGACTTCGTGGTACTTCATAGGAGTTTGATATCAGGAGAACTTTAAAAAATATAGTGATTTGTTACTTCGAACACCGCTCAGTGAAATCATAAGTTCAAATTATTTCTTTCAGACAGAAATAAATGATGGTAGAAGAAAATACAGTTTACCAAATACTACTCAAATCAAAACATGTTAAATGAGATTAAAACAACTGGAAAGAGATTTGTGTTAATTCCGACCTAGAATTTCGATTTTAGAATTGTCAAGGTCTCGCAAAGATTACTCTCTTAAAGGGAAAGTTTGAATGAAGGTAGCATAGTCTTTTCAAAATATATAATACCGGTACTCAAACACGAGCCAGAAAGTGTGCATTTCAACTATACCAGGACGAATATTTACACAATCAATGCCAGCTGTAATGCACTACCAACAGGTATGTTGACTAGGAATGGATCTACTCAAAAACAACAGAGTAATGGGAACTATCTTCTGTGTATGAAGACAAGTGTAACGAAGGTCAAGAAAAAAACAGTGGATCAAAGTATTGAAGCAGTGAAAGGGAATGCATCTTAGCAATTAGTAATTACTCCTTACCTTCATGATGACACGTCTCAATTTGTTGGCCTGGCTCCTCATCCACAGTCACTTAAAGAAATGAAACAACCGAGCTTCAAGAACTACAAAACTGTTACTAACATGTAGCTGCAGAAATTTATCTTTGAAGACTAGGGTGGATATCTAGTCTATAATCAGTTTCTGGAGCCAGCTGGGAAGTTTGACACACAAAACCTTCTACAACCATTTTTAAGGTTTGCAACTTGTTAAAAATTATACACNTGAAATGTGTGATAACCATCTTTAACCACTACTAGCATAATAATTAACAGAATAGTCACTTAAATGGTAACAGACAAAACCTTGTTTATGCACAACACTCTTTTATCATGATTTAGTGACACCAGCGACTGCCTACAGGAAAACAAAATAAAAGTTGTAAAGGTAATTACTGTGCNACCGCACAGCACTTGACGTTGCCTTTTCGACTGTTGGTTTCTTTGCTTCTTGTACCTCATTGACAGAAAAGGTATGCTCACTAATGATCTAACTATACTTACCATATGAAGGTGGAGTATCGATACTATGGTCTATTTTATTTGCTAAGATAAACATTAAAATTGCTGAATTCTTCTCGTGTGTCTAAGGACCCACAAACAGCACTACATATCCCCGAGATGGTTTCAAATTTGGTGGTACATAAACAATACATTAATCTTTCAACATATAGAGTAAAGTTCATGAAAAGAAGGTATAATAGGTTTTTGATATATTTTGTGAAAGTGGAACATGCTAAAATCTTTAGATATTATGGTAACATTGCAATGCAATATAATAATAGTATGCATAATTTAGTTACTTGTTATGGAGGCAGTCTTTGGAGCCACTACATCACAATAAAAGTGTGTTGTGTGTAAATAAAGTTTTGTCTGAACCAGTTAAGTGATTCATCTGTTAATTATTTATACTACTTGTACTTTAAAGACCTTTATAATGATCTGACCATGAAGTATACTTCGGGCATTTCACATGTATCAGTTTGAACAAGATTCAACCTATAAAAAGAGTTGTAGACNCTTTTGTCTCTCAAACTACCTCACTCCTCAAACTCACTGTAGAATAGGCATCCACCCTTCAGCTTGTACTCAATGCATCGGTATGCAACAGATTATGACTGCATAAGTTTTAGTAATCAACGCGAAATCAAGTGGAGGCCTAGAGAGGCAAATAAAGCATGTCTGTGTTTTATATGTACACAAGTTACTCAAAGATATAAATTCGATCCCTTTGGCATGTTGTTCTTTGTTTTGAGTACACAACTTATATTCAGGACTGCTTTGTAGACATGTCTGCCAGAATGCTGCTGTAATTCACNTAAGCTGCACGCACAATATTCCAGTAATAGTAATAAAGTGCTACATGATCAGAGGGACAGCACTTTTCTTCCCATTTTGTGCAGATAAATAGGTACTTTTTTCAATGGGCACAGCGCATAGTGAAGATGAGGATGTATCCGAAANGGCAAACAAAAAAGTAGGGGTGTGCGAATCCACAATTTTTTAACACAGCTCTACTGAACTTGTGCCGAGTCAAACCAAACTATTTAAAAGTCGCACTGAACCAAACTTTATGACATTTGTCGAATTCAAGCCGAACCACTCTTAGATTTTTCTCAAGTTTGATGAACATTTATTAAGTAATTAAGCAAACCTGGAACATAATCTTAAGTAAAGCTGCACAACAAAAACTGCAAATGAACACAAGTTGTTCACTAATANATTCATAAACGTCAAACTGTACAATATATTCCGGGATCCTGAATTCTGTTATGCTTTTATGTCACTGAACCTCTGAAACCTAAGCAAAGTCATAGTTATTTTTTTTAAATCCCACCAACTTCAACATATGTAAGAACTCCAAATTTTTATATCAAACCAAACTCAAATCAAACTTTAGAAAGTGAAATGAAACTCAAACTGAGCTGTTCATTACAAAGAAGTTGAACTTAGCCCTAACTTCGAACTTCGNACACNCCTAAAGATAAAGTTTAAATAAACAAGTCTAGATCNAGTTAATGATGATATAATAAATAAAAAAATAAAAAACAGAAACAATGAACAGTTAAATATTTCAAGCATCTAAAAATACTCACATCCATATTCTGGAGCTATGAAATGCATGTTCTTCATGTTTTCTCTGCAAGTCTTCACATGATGGTGGATTGCATCAGGTGCCACTGTGGATAAATGCAGACACCCATATTAAACGACACTGCTTTGGGTCGATCTGTATCCAGCCCTTGCCTCGCACTTCACGGTTCTGACTCGATTAAGTAGTAGTTGGGTGAATGGAGCCTAACCTAACCTAACCCAGTATATAGCTCGTGTACATGTCAGAAAGCCACTACCCAAGCACTAAAATATCGTAGACAGACCAATTGTGCACAATCAATATAATATTAAAGAACCCGATTTTGCCACAATACAGACAAAATTTAACGAATGCATTTTGGAAGACGAATGCGAGGCTCAAGCGACTTTCATCTCACAACATACCATCACTTCTTATGAACTAAATCAGCCTTATAAATACAAGAGTAGAATATCATAGAAAAGTATTGGCCACTTTACCTGATCCAATTTTCACCAGGCCATTGTGTTGTATAAATATCGTATCACAGGTGAGATTTCCATGGATGATGGGGGGTGAGCAGGAATGCAAGTAGCTGAAAAGAGAAATAGCAAGTGTACCCTTGTCAACGCTCAGCTGCGCCTCGGGTTGGAGTACCGGTTTCTCTTTCACTTGCTTCATCTCTGATTAGTTCCTATACGGAAAGAGAACGAGGGACGGAGAGCAGGTGGTCGCTTGATTCGGTTTCCGAAACGTAGTGAGCCTAACGCAGGGTCACTCAAACTTTACACTCTTCCCAAGTGCTTAAACNGGCACTGACCACCACAAAATCAGCTCTACTAAATACAAAAAAAATGATGTTGCTAGTTTTGTGATGGTACAGTAAAAACAATACCTTTGTTTAAAAAAGGTATATGAAGCAAGTGGGAAAAATACTAAATTTAGCTTTTTCTATAAAGATTCTCGTGCAATTGGTAATTTGACGTCACTTTACACTTCCAAGGTACACGCACATCTTTTCAGAAATCCAAGATTTGACAAAACAAGTAAGAAAGGATCAGGAGTGTTAATTTCAATGCACACGTTTTTCAAAAGCCCATACCAACCACACCTCTCTTACTCAGATGGGGACGATCTTGCTTCTGATAAGGTCACAAACAAAGATAGTAGTGACATCAACACCAATCACAAAAGTTAGTTGCAATCCACATTTAGCGAATTCAAAGAACCACCGGATGAATCTCTCCTCCCTCTTAGTCAAGAAAGAAATTCTGGAATCAGTTTTCAATCAATTTACACGTCAATAACAAAACGCATCTCACCTGTCATATCTCCAACCCAGCGAAACAAGAAGCGCTATGAATTCAATCAAATTAATTTATTATTNATTAACTTAACATGGCTCTTACAAATGAACATTCCACAGTTAAATAATGTGAACTGTTATTTTTCTGAAATGAATACAAAATTGAGAAAGAACAAATTTGGCATATGGAACCTTCCATGAAATAACTGTAACAGTTAATAATTCACAAACCCATTTACAGTTATTAGCAAAACAAAATTATCAAAAATGCAATGCTTCTAATAACAAGCACATTTTTTAATATTTTGCTCAAACTTTGCAAAAAAAAAAAAAGCCAGTTGTAAGCATTCAGCAATTTATGTTGTACACTTTGAATCACTATNGTCCAAGCTTCAATTTAGGTGCTTCTAATTCAGCTGCAGTTTTTAACACAAGTAAGCTCTTACCCTTTGACATTTCACATGCACAATATATACACCTACATAATGGTACAACTTTATTCATAGCGTAACAGCTCACTTTCTAAACTGCTGAACATTAATTTTGACAAATATTTGTCTAAGTGAGATTATCTTGAAACTTTTCTTCTTAGATTTGCAGACACAATGCAGCTTGAAGTATAGAGATTTAGTTACACAAAACAAATGGCTGACCTACTTAAACTGGACAAAAGTACACCCTATAGGCTAAAGCTTATAACACAAATTGGTAGCTACTTCTGTAACTCAACAATTGTGTAAAACAATATATGTTTTGAAAAGCATATGTGCAGAAACTAATGCAACATAGTAGTAAGTTTTACGAAAAAGAAAAAGCTATTTGCTGCACATCTGCTGGGGTGCACTTTTTCATATATGATACTGTTCACTAGGTGTAAATGACAACTACAATTAAGGAATAGTGTATGTCAAAATATTCATGCCACAAAGTATTGTGGGTTTCAACATAAAAATCAAAATGTTATTTCACATATTATGAAATTATTTTAGCACATTTAATTTTTTCTCCCTTTAAAAATACATCATTTTCAATAGTACGACTTATGCAAAAGAGGTCATGAATATTTTACTACTGTTACAATTACAACAGTGGACAATAACAAAATTTCTGCTTGAAACATTTTTGCTCAAAACCCATCAATGCTTACGTACCTAACAATTTATAATATGCACTTGTGTACCTCTGGATTACAGAAAGTGGTACGTGCCAATTTACACAAGCTATCTAGTGTCCAGGCACTGGCAATATTTAAACAACTCCCCCAATTTTTTTTTATTTTTAAACACGCACAATAACTTAATGTAGACTGATCAGAAAAACAGAAATGTCTGATGGCAACTCAAATTTATAAGTTTTGCTTTGATCTTCAGCCGTACTAATACAAATTTACCGATCTATAAATCTTCTTTCCTTTTATGCAGTTTAGTNTAATATGCAAATCTTGTCCCGAATTTCAGTTTCTGAAACTAACACTGAAGATTTGGCAGGAGTTAAAGCAGATTATGTTATAATTTTCATTACATCTGTGAACAGTGAACACTATTACACAACACACATTATCTCACTTCAAAATACTTCCTTCAACACAGTATTGCAATTATTTTTAAAAATACAGCCCACTAAACGAGTTATCTGCGACTGACTGGAAATAAGCATTGCTTTTCAGTTAAACGCAGATTATGCACTTAACAGACTTTATATTTTAATAAATATTGCACTACAATGTCAAGAAAAGTATTCTGAAGTGAGAACCTTAAATGCTGCCTTGATTTTGGAATATTTTAACTATGTTAAATTTACTTTAAACTTTTATTTTTGCTAAATTTAAAAAAATGCCTATAAGCACACACTGTTTTATGCATTGGTAATAAACACTTAATTTCTCGGACAGTATTGAAGAGAATATAAATGGACACTAACCATTATCCCTCACTAGAACATGTTATTCACAACGAAGGAACATTTATAATTGGGTCAATCTGTATGAAATCAACTAATTTTAAAAAAGTTTCAGCTTCAACATTTCAGATTTTGATAAAAAAAATTAAGTAAAAAAAAAAAGTACATAAACAGCTAGTAACCTTAAATTTTCACCCTTTTAACTAATATTTTTGAATTTTTATATATTAACTTTGTTAATGCAGTGCTGTTTTGACTAATTTGTACAAACTAGTACAAAACTAAAAACATGAAACAAATTGGAAGCTGACTGAATCTGTGACATAGCATCCAAGTAACACATAAACGCTTAATTCTGTNTAAGTATGCAGCTTTAAGCAGCCTAATTTCAGGGTTGCTGTAAGTGCAACCATGGTCCGCTCTTATGTATTTCAATGAAGTTAAATCATAAACATGTGTTAATGGGCCAAAATCAACCTTGTATTTCAAGGGAATGTAGCTCAGTCCATCCAAATAGAAAAATAAAGTCTTAACAGCTTAATCGGTCTACAGCAGAGGTGCCTGAAGTGCAGTCTGTACTTTAACATAGTTGAAGTTGAGAGCTTGCAGAATTAACGATTGTTTTATTATTTTATATACTCAACGTATATATTCTCAACATGCTACACAAGACAAAGTGCTGACACAGTCGGGTAATAAAAGTCATGTCTTCATATATACATAACAAAAAATTTAACAGCATTTGACCTGGAAATTCAAGTGATTGTGCAGGTACCAGCACTGACTCTAATGATGTTGCATAACATACACATACAAAACATGATTGTGTATCTCATGATAACGTGAAACTTTTCTTTAACCCCAAGATTATGAAAAGTAGTGATGAATTTATTTACCTGTGTANCAGAAATGCATTTTATGTATTCAAGGCAGTTAACATGGACATTGTCAAGTCTTGACTGAGTATCTACGGCTTCTTCCTCTAGTATGCAGTATAAACGACCACTTGAACATGTGCAAGGCATGAGAATTTGTCAAACAATATGAGCTGCTAGTACCAACAAGTTTACTCATTGTAAGACCAGTGAAAACTAGGCAACTCCAGTGGCAGATCCACATAATTGCTTTGGAGGGTGCAAATATAATATCACCTATATGTGTACTCATCGGAACAACCCTATACTAAATATATCTGAAAATAGTCAGATATAAATATGTAGTCCTTAAGGTTCTTAACTACTTGTAAGATCTCCCTTTCTTTTCAGTATTTTCTAATTAATTACAGATTTCACTCCATTTAATCTATAATACCAGAGCTTTTGGGTTGTANGATTGCCCCTATCTCCACCCCCATGGATTCGTGCTTGGGTGACACAATGTTGTGAGTGTACAAAGGATACCTGGAAATCTTAGGTTCCATCATCTCTGGAATGGAACAAACCAATCGTCCACACACTACTGTAAATCCAAGCAATGCAATGACCACGAAACTGTTTATAATGCTTGATTGTATAAACAGATGTGCCAGAACACATTACTAAAGGACACACAAAACTGCTGCTACATACACTCTGCAATGTTGTACCAATACATACTGTACAGTTGCCTTCAGGTACAAAACAATGAAAATAACAGACAGACTGCTCACAACTTCATACTTATACAGAATTTACAGTGTTCTTACATTACCGTCACACCATGAAACGATTACACTTGTGAAAGATTCAGTCAGATGCAATACATTTCTAGAGTTTTCATTTTTGTACCAGTTTCCCCAAATATGTCAAGGCAGATAGTACAGTAATTAAAAACTATGCAACTCAGGAATGTGGCATTACCACCAGGGCAAAACTCATGCTCCAGGGGAACAAATTGTTTAATATCTGTCTTATGATGAACAAATCCACGAAAGTAATTAGTGAGAGACGTAGACAAATCTTTGTGTTTCTTTTGGTGTAAAATTTAATAAAAGTAATTAACATCTAATATGTGTAATTTTGTGAATTCGTCAATTTTGGAGAAAACAATCGAATTCACCAGATTGCACACATTAGATTTTAATTAGTTTTAGAAAATGTTACACCAAAATAAACACACGTCTTTGTTCTAGGTCTCTCGCTTATTACTTTCGNGGATTTGTTCATCATAAGACAGAAATTAAGCTCTTTGTTCTCCGGGAGCATGATATTTGCCCTGGCGGTAGCCAACACCCTTAAGAAAATCACATTTCAAATGATGTAAGTTTAAACCATATCTAAAATGGTCAAGCAGAGACCGTGTGCTGATTTCATTCTGAAGGACACAACCAACTTAATGTCAATTACATATATAATTTGGGGTAAATTAATATAATGTTCTGAGTAATCTCCTGCAGTTATAAATTAAATAAATTTTAAGAGCAGGTTACATGTAAAAAGTTAACTATTTTGAAGTGATGTATCTGAAACTAATTAAACTATAAACCTGTGTCTATCATAAACCAGCAAACACTAAAACATTATAAAGCTTAATGGGAAGACTCATCATTNGTTGGATCCTGTCTCCATGTAAATGGCTGCTCAGAAATTTTACCCTACACTCTACTTCTTGACCTTCAAATTTTTTTTTATTTTAGCTCCTCCACTTAACTCTCATTTAGGGCTTGTACATTAGGGTCTAGCAAAAAAAAAATTAAAATTTAGAAAACATACGACATCCAGAGCAGAAAAATTCCATTTTGTGACAGAAGGAAAAAAGAACAAATAATTTGTTAAACTCCTTCCCGTTCTGCTTGGATATCAAATTTCTGGCATATAAACAGTCTGCACTACGCCACTGCTGATGACACTACAGAGGACATTTTGAATGCTGTCGGGCATACCTAGGCCTGTATTCAACTCGTGGGGCCATGAAAATGACCGTGTTATTTGTTTCAGATGTGCAGTTCTTAGCTTATTTCCACTGCTCTTTCTGTCANGAAAGGCAAATTTTCCACTCTAACCATCATGTATTTTTGAAAATTTTCTTTTTTCAGTACACCCTATTGTACATTTTAAGCATTACCTATATTTATGCTTAATTCTGAAACTGAAATGTCTCAAAATGCACACTACGTACATCTTCCAAATACAGCTAGCCTCACTTTATATTATGGCTTCCTACCAGAGGCACAAAAGTGAACAGTATCGTTAAGTGCAAATATTGACCAATTTCTACAACTCATATTTAGTAACCCAAAAACAGAACAAAAATGTTCAGAAGTAATATATGTTATTCAACGTTTCCATATGCCATCATTATTACTTTATATTAATACAAGTTATTTATCAGAGCCATCAATCACTGTACAAAGGACACTAATAGCAACAAAACGCTTTCAAGCTCACCTCAAGGCCGACAATATTTGCGTACACCATCTCTTCCATGCCTGAAGTGGTAACTTCTTCACATTTCTCTTGGTTCTTTTTAGGAACTGCTTGAGGGAACCTGAAGACATGTACTCCGTAATGAAGATGACCTACAATAAAAATAAATAAATACAGTCAGTTCTGAAATGAATCATAATTTTAAATTGCACCACAATGCTTTGCTAGAAAACTGGCTATTAAATCTGACTATAGTACGTTTTAGTTGCCAATTGAGAAAGCAATATAAAAAAAGACAATCACAATTTATCCGACATTAATCATGAATTAATTATCTACACTTATGGATGTGCTGCATTAAATAAAAACAACTAATAACTAGCAAAAATCAATAAAAAACTTGGGTGTTTCAAAGAACTGATAGAAAATTGACTTAAGGTAATACTTTCAGCACAAGTGAAGCAATGATTTTAATCTTTCTTCCAAACTATTATTTACATCTTAGAGTCTGTTAGTTTTGGTCAAGTTCTGGTAAAATACAGTCTTGCAATGAACAAGTTTAAAAATTCCCCCAATTTAAATGTAATGTAGGCCTACTCAATTATGGCACTTAACTGATTACCGGTAACCGATGACTTCATTAGCCTGGATTTGGCACTGCATTTGATTTTGTATGTCATTTAATAGTTCCACCCACTTATCAATAGAAGTCAGAACCATCCACAACAAGTATGAAAGCCACAATTAAACAATTGATTTCTGCACTATCTCTAAGAAGGAACTAAATTCCACTGATGTTCAAATAATGAAATACAGCTAAAATGCCAGTGGCTGTGAATGATGAACAAAATAGTTGCTTATTTGGCAGAAAATTGCAATGGTTATGTATTCAGTAAAATGTCTGAAAGTGTTACAGAAATAATATAGTTAAATTTTTTTTCATCAGATGCAAATAATTAATGGAAACTAATATTAGTTTTAAAAATTGGTAGTACTACACAGCTTATGGTTGGACCCTACTTGTGTCCTATCTGCAGTAACAAAATATTTTGGGGCTAGACAGTTTCACACACTCTTTATTCATACCTTAGAATGTTATTCTAGAAACTTTTGATATGACAGTAATATTTTAGAATATAACCACATAAAAATAAAAACTGAAATATGATGATTTTCAATTTATAATTTTGCAATTTTTGTTTTAGAAATGGTTTTTACATTTTACTGGCATACATTATCATTAATCAAAATTAAGTATTTTAAAAATGAAACAATTGCATTTCTACTAAGATATAACACTCTCATATTACGCCGGCCCCGGTAGCCTAGTGGTTAGCCTCTTGGCATTGCACGCCGTAGGTCCCAGGTTCGATTCCTGGCTAGGGCTGGGTGTTATTCACTGTCTCAATAAAAAAAAAGTGTTCATCATCACCTTCATAAAAATAGTGAGTACTGGATATGTAAACCGGCTCGAATGACCCATGTGTGTCGAGTAGCCGTAAAACCTCACACCATCATCATCATCTCATATTACAATGGTTTAAAATGATTTTAAAATATATATATATATATATATTCAAAGACACTGCAAATTTACCAAAATATAGGGTGGAGTGTAACCAGTAATATTTAATAACAAGTTATTCTTTTAAATTATTAAAATATACAGTTTCCAGCATGTATCATTCCGCATGAAATCCTGGTAATGGAAGGCAGGGACACACTTTTCAGAACATGATAAAATTCATATTTAAACAAGGAAATAACAAACTTAGTACTATATAACTTTGTTTTAGTTCACCGATAACTTTCAGCAGCAGTTGCTCCTCAAAACTACTGTCACCAATTTGCGCTCTTTGAGAACAAAATGCAGAGTTCCACTATCCTNTCTCCTTATATTGTACATCAGCTTTTAAACACAATATCAAACTGAGAAAGAAAAATGAACAAACCTAGGATGTTACCTCTTTTCTTGGGACTGTTTTCTATTTAGTAACTGAATCACTCGCAACTCAAAACAGTTAAACTTCCAAGACCGAATATAATTATTTATGTTCCCGGCACTAGTATCAAAGATTATTTATACACAATAAAACATAATATAGGCTAATCCAAAAATGTTTAAAGGAAATTATTACACTCTTTCTTAAAATGCAAGTATAAATGTAATGACAATTTTTATATGTTTCAGGAAACAGTAAAACTGTAATATGGTTTCTTAAGTTTAGATCACATGATTTAGTTTTTATGACAGTGCAANAGTGTAAACTCTTTTGTGCTGTGATTCAATGACTACTCACACCATACAACAACTGAAACTCGAAAGATAATAAACAGCTACAANGCCATCCACTGTGTTACTCAAACTGTCGCTCTTATGGATACTGATATTCAGATGCCAATGTAAGTTACCAAATATTCCTCTACAGCTAGAACAAGACTATTCAGTACAAGATAGTTACCCTAGGTTTGTCATTGTGTGTATCTGTCCAATATCGATGGAACTTGACAATATTGGGGTGCTCCAGCTGTGTCAAGTTCTCGAAGACTTGCTGAATTTTATCCTCCTGAGCTTTGAAGTTCTTCCTTTCCGAAAACTGGACCTCATTCCAGACCACTTCGACTCCTTCTTCAGTGTCCATGGCCAGGTATGCACAGTCAATGCCTGGTACATCTCTCTGTTCAACCTAAAAAAACAACAAACGGAGCAACTTTTAGAAACACAAAAATCACTTCGATAAAACAATTTCGTCTTTGCATATCCTAGTGAAAATTACTGTAACTGTTAAATGCATTTTAATCAACATACATTTCTGCACAAATGTTGTGACATCAACCTGTTCTCTGAAGTATCTGCTTATATTAAGAACAGCATTCCTTCCATATGAAGAAAAATGAGGAGAAAAGGAAAGGTTTGTGGGGAAATGGGGAAAAAATGTGTCAGGAAGCTGAAATGAACAGGGAAGAGGGACAGGAGAAAGAAAAGAGGGGAAGAGGGACAGGAGAAAGAAAAGAGGGGAAGTGGGTAGGAGAAAGAAAAGAGGGGAAGTGGGTAGGAGAAAGAAAAGAGGGGAAGTGGGTAGGAGAAAGAAAAGAGGGGAAGTGGGTAGGAGAAA
>KZ868926.1:57366-77619 GCA_003456935.1 Machilis hrabei | reverse complement strand
AGAGTTAGATAGTTGTAAAATAAAACTATCCTGGCACGATAATAATGACGCAAATCTTCTCCCGAAATGATTGCTACATCACGACAGTAAAAAAATGCATCGTTTCCAATGCAAGCTTCACAATAAAACCAACTCGTTACTTCCTAAGTTCCTATACTCTAACCATCCAAGTTCCTCATTTTACTTCCTCAAAGATCCAGACACACAATAGCCTTGTTCTAAAGGAAGGTCACACAGGTTGGGAAGTAAGGCCACTCATTCTCCCACGTTGCATTTCCGTTCGTCTGTACACACCGACGATTTTTGTAATGTTTCACATACCATGAACACAGTACACATATACAGAAGTATTAAAAAACGATACGTACTGTGGTTTGAATTTTAATAAATGTAGCATGTTCACGTACGCAACGTTTCGATGCAAAATGTGCCGTGTAATTCGCAAAGCGGAAAGACATAGTTGTCAGAAAGTAAAAATAGTAATCCCACTAAATGCTTGAAACATGAATACCATAAAGATATACGTTACATACAGGAAGTTACAATGGAAAGGAGTAAACAGCCTTGAGACGGGGNGAGGAGATGAATCGTCCGACCAGACGCGTGCTAGTAGTGCTAGTCGGCCTTCATGCGTCGCTGAAGGGAAGGCAACAGACGCACGCTCACGCACTCTTCACTCGCACATACACAACGAAGAGAGACCGGTTAGGCCGGTCCATCAAGCCAACAAGTAACCCCAAAATAGCTTTCGAGGAAATAGAATCCAATCGGGTAGGACAAACAAACAACTGACCACATTTTGCGAAGAACTAGTTGTTCAACACCATCAACATCGTTTTTCACTACTGTGGCGTGGAGTTGTGTAAGTATCCCGATTTTACAAAATCTTAAATAATTACAAAACATAAGATCTCTATCGTTTCACCTAACGTTTTCTTTTCTTTTTCAAGTTTACTGACCAGAAGCAGACAATGCAGGTAATCCTAACACTATCAACGGACTATGTATGCACTGTAAACCTCCTGGGAATTGAGCCTGCTTACGGTGCGTGTCTTTCCGTTTAAACAAATTTTGCTTTCTGTCAAAGTCGGTTTTCGACGCCCATTTCCTCGCGCTTTCATAACCATGCGGTAGACTACTGTTCAACTGTGCAGGAGATGCGGAGGATGGATGTGGCTAAACCCTTTATTGTCTTACTTATAAAGAAATATTATTTCACCATAAACTGTTTTAAATTTAGACGAAAAGTAGAGTATTAAAGACGACATTTATTTGGCTTTAAAGTATTTATAATCATAACATATGATCTCTTCATACGATACCAACGCAAGCTTTGTTAATGTACAATCGGAGACTCGGCGAGTTCTTCATCAAATATATAGAACTAGTCGGGCTATTACTCGCCGTCGTTACTGGAAATCTTCCAACGTTTCACCTCATGTAGCTTCTTCAGGGACGAACAGCTAAAGACTTGAGCTGTTCGTCCCTGAAGAAGCCACATGAACATGAGGCGAAACATTGGAAAATTTCCAGTAACGACGGCGAGTAATAGCCCGACTAGTTCTATATATTTGGCAAGCTTTGTTCTTCAAAGACATAATGTTAAAACTGCAAGAGACATCGTCAAAAAAATTAATACAAATGCAACATAAAGACATCACGCACTCCTCCAGATAGACGCGAGTGCGCAGTAACAAGACCCGATTGGTTTTCCCCACTCAAAAAATGTAACGTCCCTCCCGAAAGACGCCTACGAACATACCTTAGTGTCGAGTGCTTCACAGGCAGACTCGAATGATAGCCCTTTATAATGGAAAATACAGCATCTGAATGTACAAGAGTAGTCAATGGTTTGGGCTAGACATTTATGGTTCCGAATAATCACTCTTTCTACAGAAACNTACTTATTTGACTATAAAGCTTAATCATATATTCCCGTTCCGTAAGCTACCAGGTATAAATGTGATGTTTTAAAATGCCTATTACCGTGTCATATGATTTCAACTAATCTTTTACAAACGGGAGTAGCTAGCCTAAAGGTTTTTACAAACTGGAGGAAAGGTTTTTACAAACTGGAGGAAAGGTTTTTACAAACCATTGTTTGAATTGTTTTTTGTGCAAGTATAAAACAAATGTTTATTCCAACAAAATGTTGGACTGTGTTTATTTGATTGGCTGCACTACATTAATTGTCCCTGTCAGTATAATATGAACTGGTTTTGACAATGTACAAAAGAAATAGGTTAGTTAGTNCATTTTACTACAGCTCAAATTTAACTCCATCTTTCGTGAAAGTCTTGTCCATCGCATTACTTAGATCAATTTTAAATCACCACAAATAACTTACTTAAACGGTAGAAATTTTGATTTTCGATCCAAGATCAATAGCGTAAGCCCAACTTAAATTATGGTTTGAGGCAGCTGTATTTGTTAATATTATAATAGGGGAGGGAGTGAGTAATAGGACATAAAAAAGTGTTAAAATATTAGGTGTAAGTAACTGACCACATAAAAAAGTGTTAAAATATTAGGTGTAAGTAACGGACTACATAAAAAAGTGTTAAAATATTAGGTGTAAGTAACTGACTACATAAAAAAGTGTTAAAATATTAGGTATAAGTAACTGACTACTTGTTCTGGGTTTTATGTTCTCACATTTACGGCATCTTACTGTCCAATGGAGATCTCATACACGTCGTAACGATGCTTCTGGATGTCACTAGACACGTAGCCGGTGGTGGTTTATTTTACATTAATAAAATTTATCGAAGGGACCCACCCCGCTTTTAACGTTTCTCCCGGAAGACACAATCAAACCTTGTCTTCCCGTTTCGCCTTAAGTCAATTATTTTGAAGTTGGCAANCCTTTTCCTTCCTGTCTGTTACGTAGCTTACACTTTTTTGTCTGGGATTTTTAAGCGTACGTGACTGTTTTGGCGTGCTGGGTGCTGTTTGTTGCGTTACCAGCCCGTGAGCGAGCGAAGCGAGTGAGTAGGTCCAAGCCGAGAAGGAGCGAAGCGACAGAGTCCTGAAGTTTCGTAACCACCGTGGGTAGAGGTTCGAAAAAGGGTGTATAAAAATGAATCGGCGTGTGTTTAATATGTCTACTCCCGAGAAACTTGGACGATGATGATTTGGAATATATTTAAAAACAGCACTACCAACTAGAGCAATGTGATTTCTAAGGCGAAACGGGAAAAGGCGAAACAGGAATATTAAGCTACTTAATGAGCATAAGGCGAAACGGGAAAAGGCGAAACGGGCATGAACCGATCAAACCTTAATGTAAAGTGATACACAGTCACTCTTATGGGACAACCCTTTATTCTCAGAGCTAAGAGTCGGCTCCGGGTTTAAACCCGGGACCTCCCCATCAGGAGGTAAGCACTACCATTTAAGCCCACAGTCGGTGTATAAGGAGTAAGTCACCAAATTCANAGGTGTTTTACTATTTGTTTCAAGTGGTCCCACAGATTTTCAACAGTGTTCAAATCTGGCGACTTTGCTGGCGTCAAGGTGTGCGAGACTCTCTTGATGCTCCTCGTACCAATCACATATGGCTTTAGCCCTGTGAACTCGACAACTGTCGTCCTGGGAGGATTGGGGTATCCAGAATGTGTTGCTCCTTGAGATGCTGAACAAAAAGCAACATGTGGTCGTCCAGAATCTGAATATAGCCCTGCTGGTTCAGATTCACAGTCACTGCAACCAAAGGAAACAATTATTGTAGGTAAAACACACCCAAAACATTACTGGCCCCTCCAGCCTGGACTACACCTTGCACACAATCTTCATGGAAGGCTTCGTTCGATCTACGATGCGCTCTACATCTACTATAATTAGAGTATAGGCAGAAACGGGACTCATCAAACCACAGAGCCCGTTTCCAGTCCAAGGTTTCTGGCGCTTAGCCCATTGGAACCGTGCTGCTTTGTGCACACTTGTTAGTACGGGCCTTTTGCGGGGTACTCCTCGGCTTCAGATACCCATGGCATGCAGTTCTCTTCGCAGTGTACGTTCTGAAATCGGTTGGAGTGGGCAGTCACTGATAATTTGGAACAATTGTTGACGATTTGCAAAGCNATTGGTTGACACTATGCGCGTCACTCGCTGACGGTTACACGTCTGTGATCACTGGTCACTTTCTTTCGACGTCAGTTCTCTCGCCGGTTTGACGTGGACCGCGATTCACACTACAGCTTATAACACGTTTGACTGTACTACTACTAGGTGACATATTGGCAAATTCAGCTAAAATGCAATGACCCCCTTCTGCCACTCATGTCTTGCTTTCGACACACAATGAACAAGAATCTGGCCCATCGCAGCGCTACTGTGACTACAGTGCACGTACGTGCCTGCCGACGCAACGCTTCGTTCACCGGACTTTCCATCGGGGCGATTACGCAATTCATTTACAAGCAAGTGGAGTTTCAAATTGATTTGTCATTAGATACCCTTTAAAATACCCAAGTATTAATTTGTTTTCCGGTGTAGGCCATGCACAATGCAATACACCTCCATTTAGGTTTCTTGACTTTCCCGATTGGCACCACACAACTTGCTCTTTTTTTCAGTTTTGTATTTTAAATACTGTAGGATATGCAGAAAGTTAACAGTAACCTACTTTTGGTTTTGGGACCTACTGTATGCATTCATTGTTTTTGTATATTCGAATTAACCGCTTCCAGTCAACTGAAGTCCGCCTTTGCATACGCTTGACCACCTTCACTTTTCAAAAAGTAATAGTTGTGCATTTAAGTTACTAATCCATTCAATCACTGTATGTAGAGAGCAAAGGAAACGACAGATTCGTATTTGGTTGAACTACACCGTTTACACAGCCTTTGCTATAACTTGATAATTTCTTCCTGATTCTGTTCGTGTCCAGATATAAAACTAATTAAATATAAAAACGTTTCGATGGTCAAGCCATCTTCGTCAGCTTTATTGATNACTTCCCTGACCTCCAGCGCGTCGTCTTGATTTTTGTGTTGGTACAGCCTTGATCCACCTTTAAACCTGGTGGCAGCCAGGTCTAAATATTGAGACCATTTTAATCCCGGACGAAACACGGACTAGCCTTAAACCACGACTCTGAATACCAAATGGACTGCTTTCGTTTCGTCCACCGTTAGTCCACCTTTACTCTTCTCTCGGAAACGACTGTGAATAAGGGCCACAGGGTTCTTCGCTCGTTTCACCTAAAGAACCGCACCATCCGCTTCGCCCGCACCAGCCGCGCCGCCGCGCAGGATACCGCGTCAGAAGTGAGCTGTGCGGTACGCAGATGTGGACGTGATCGCGGTCAGAACGTTGACGCTTCGCCGTCTTATCACTGTTATCTGACGCTATAGTGAAAATGGCTCAAGAAGCGACAAACTGAAAGAACTTTAAAGCTTCAAACTCTCCAAAAAGCCGACCAAAATGCAGGCAAACTTTCGATCAACCCAATGTCCCTTCTATCAACAAATTGTCGATGCAGTTTCGAGAAAATCACATACAATTTGCGTCAAATTTACCAGACACAGCTGAAACTTTCAAAAGCATTATCTAACGCCACAGCCCGCAGTCTTGAAACTTCTTTCTCATTCCAGGAAAAGCGACACAGTTCCACGTAAACGAAATCAAGGCAAGTCTACGGGCAACCGGCTCCTTTAACAAGTTCTGATCACGTGAACTGTGGACGCTTCAGGAGAAACACGTCTCTGAAAGCTCATTCAATCAATCAATTGCCAATGATGAACGCATTAAAACACTNCATAGAAACTGGCCGGAAATTATAAAAAAACTACATGCAAGAATCCGTATATTATTTGTCTTCTGAACTCTGCTGTAAGTCTAGTTTGAAGCCGCTTCTTTCATTCCATAGTTGTTTATCTCGATGGAAAGTTTATTACATTGCTAAAGTAACAAACAAGCCTATGCATGACCGCACTCACTACCTTAAGGAGAACAATGGCAACATAACATCCAACAGGAAATGACATGCCTTATTAGGAAATACAACGACAAAGAACCTAAATGCATGGACGCTGGTTGATCACGTTCGCGGATGGAGTCTCCATTATACCTGAGATGTCATAACAGTGGGACCATAATCCAATAGCAAAGCAAAAGCTTCCAGTCGTTTACTGTAGATTTAAAAACGATAACTAATATAATACACGCGGTTTAACATATTAATATAGGCCCTCTCTTTAGCCCTGAATATAATTTTAAGAGTATCAATTGCATCGTGTAAGCTGTACTGCTGATGGTATCAGTACCTTCCCAAAACCAAATTAGCCAGGTAAGTCGGCAGAATATTTCATTTGATCGTTTCCCAGAATCACTTTTTTTTCATTCTGGGATGGGAGTTAAACTTACGTTATCATTTCAGAATCTGAGTGAATAGCACAATGCGAATTTTGCTTTTAAAAATTTACTTTTCATGACAAAAATTACATTTGCAATAAAAATCTAAGCAATCCAGTGTTTCAGCTTGTAGTAATGTATGTTCCGAACACATGTAAGTTACTATAAATCATAATAAAAATAATCATTTCACTTACCACGGCTGCACGTCTGTGAAGTTAGCCCCCTACTTTACAAAATCAATTCAACGGTGTACTATATCGTTTGTTTTGGACTGTTTTGATAAAAAATTGTTTGTTTCGCGTTAATAACTATTTTATGCGAAATAAATGTGTAGGGGGATATACAGCACTGGTTTTCCCCTAATTTTCAGAATGCAGCCGGAAATTATCTACATCGTTTGTTTTGGGTTTGTTTTGATAAAAAAATCGTATATTTCGCGTTAATAACTATTTTATCAGAAATAAATGTGTAGTGGGTCTAACACCGCATTGGTGTTTCTCTACTTTTAGAATTCAAGTGGAGTGGAAATGATATTCATTATTTGTTTTGGATTGTTTTTATAACGAATTCATTTGAACAGGCTCGAAGGATATTAATACAGATATTTCCAGTGATGTACTGAGTGGTTCTGGTATTTTACAAGAAATCTATATTTTCTTTTTGAAGTAAAATATACCTTATTTCATGGTTGTTCTCACCCTTAATGATTCTTATACCCACGTTTTTCCACCCTTATTTGACACGCATTAGAATTTTTGGTCACTGATTGTATGATAACTAGTACACACACATGTCTTAACGATTAAATTCTAAAATTAGGAATTTTTTAATTATGTATCCCCTTCACCGAAATAACCATAGGTTATTTAATTAAATTCAGTCTACCATCCTAATGAGACCTCTGAATTCATGCATGGTACTTAAACACTATAAATAAAAATTGCCGAGGAAATAAATTCAAAATTATTATTTTTATAAAACCAAGATAATGATGTAATTTAACATCTGTGAATTTTATAGGGTCACTTGCACTTATTTAAAATGGACCACCTTCACTTTTCAAAAAGTAATAGTTGTGCATTTAAGTTACTAATCCATTCAATCACTGTATGTAGAGAGCAAAGGAAACGACAGACTCATATCTTCGTATTTGGTTGAACTACACCGTTTACACAGCCTTTGCTATAACTTTATAATTTCTTCCTGATTCTGTTCGTGTCCAGATATAAAACTAATTAAATATAAAAACGTTTCGATGGTCAAGCCATCTTCGTCAGCTTNTTGTATTTTAAATACTGTAGGATATGCAGAAAGTTAACAGTAACCTACTTTTGGTTTTGGGACCTACTGTATGCATTCATTGTTTTTGTATATTCGAATTAACCGCTTCCAGTCAACTGAAGTCCGCCTTTGCATACGCTTGACCACCTTCACTTTTCAAAAAGTAATAGTTGTGCATTTAAGTTACTAATCCATTCAATCACTGTATGTAGAGAGCAAAGGAAACGACAGATTCGTATTTGGTTGAACTACACCGTTTACACAGCCTTTGCTATAACTTGATAATTTCTTCCTGATTCTGTTCGTGTCCAGATATAAAACTAATTAAATATAAAAACGTTTCGATGGTCAAGCCATCTTCGTCAGCTTTATTGATTTTAAATGTAAGCAAAAAAGGTTCCCTTATTGAGTTAATATTAGCCGACAATATATCAAATTGCCAAACGCTTCTAGCAGTTTTGTGTGTGAGTTTGTACTTGAAATGCTCAGGGTGTTCCAAATATTATATGAAAGGAATTTTCCTATACAATATTTTGTCACATGCTAAAGTGTATTTTACTTTTAAAAAAACTGAAGCGTTATTTGTTTTTATTGTTTTTTAGTGACGTGGAAAAATCAAGTCTAGTGCGATTTCTATGAACAACCACTACAAAGGCAAATGTGTACTGCGCAGGATTTTNTAATATTATTTCAATACTAGCAATACTAGCTTCAATTACTCGAAAGACAGTGCGCACGGTTTCCATAACAACGAAAATCCAAAATGGCGGAAATTTTAAAACTGAAGTACCAGTAGTGAATCAGATGTTTTGGGCCAAAATTAACATTTTTTGTGATATGACGTTTTCCCGCACAACGCACCGTTTGGAAGATATTGTGATGTCAAGCGNCAATAAAAAATGGCGGATTTTCGATTTTTTTTCTGTAGGTTTCATACCAAGCTGAACAACTTTTGTATTTAACATTTTTCTGTAGCTCTTCTGCAACATGGCTAGAATTAGCGTCAGCCAGTCAGTCACTCACTTAGAATCGGCTATTTATATATTAGATACCAGCCTCAATTCTTTGTATGTCCAAGTAAATGTGCTAATGGATATGGAAAAAATCATATAATTAAGTTTCAAATATAATTTGATATGCATGTAGATGTATGAAATACATTTTATCGTTACAATTACAATGATTTTTAAAANTACCAAATGAAATAATAATGACTTTCGGTAATGTACATGTCAGTCTGCTTGTGCAATTTGTGGGTCCCCTGTTTGGCCCATTTTCATGATTTTTAAAATGAAGATTCCTTGCCAATACTGAAAAATGACCTAAGTTTCCTTTACCTTAGCGGTGTGTTGAAAATGAAGTAGCAGTTACTGTATATCTTAACACACCTCTACTTTGTCAAATTTTAGTTTAACAACGTATTTTTAAAAATAGGTTATACGAACAAGTTACAAACGGATTACCAAATTCCACTTATTGATGACCACCAAACAAATGATGGCGTACCAAGAACGTTACCAGTATTTTTTTTTAATTCAAGTGTTTCAAATGTGCATATGTCAANCTGTTCTCAAATTCGTACAAAAAACCCTTCTCATCTGCGGATGTCTTTTTAAATAGTCACCAAGAGTGAACTTCAGANTGTTTCCTTTCCCTTCTACNCTCGACCCGAAAAACAATAAACATCCAGCACCACATTCTTGTACAGATGCCAGCTTGTCGGAAACGAATACAAAATTTAAGAGCATTCTTGTCTGTTGTTATACTTAGCCACACACTTGTCTACTACCAGTCAACAGAAACAAATGTAAAAGCCGAAGCATACGTCCCGTTTTGTATTTACAAAGACAAAAATAACTAAATATACATAACATATAAACAGGGCTTTTCATAAAAATCTTGCCATCAGGTTGAAAAAAAGTTCCAAGTTTTTCATCAAAGCGCAAAAAAATAATATGGTCTCAAATGACTTGAAAAGCCATTAAACGCAAAGATAAAAAAAAATTGAATTAGAAAAAATGTTGGAAATTTTTAGGTCTACCATTTGGGATTTTGAATATCACCACTGAAATCAGCGTGTTGAGATCTAACAGATTAGATACATATTAAACCTTTGGCGAGTAACCACTGAAAACGTTGCATTGTAAGTCCACACAATTTCCCCAATTCCTTTTTTTTAATGTTTGCGTTTAATGGCTTTTCAAGTCATTGGAGACCATATTATTTTTGCCCTATGATGAAAAACTTTTTTTTTAATTCAACGTGGTGACAAGATTTTTGTGAAACGCCCTGTATATAATCTACAATACAGTCCCACGCTAAATTAAACAACCAGAGGTTGACACGTGTTTGAAAATTTGTACTATAATGTATCCACGTTTCGACCCTTTACTTTTAAGTAAAAGCTCAGGAAACGGGTGAAATACTTTCATTATGTAGGAACTAGTTGAGATTTTGTCGGAAACATGAATAGGAAGCCAATTTGTAAATTGAAAAATAAATAAACAATATTTTTACCTTACTACAGCACTACGTACGGTGCGATATTTCGCCCAGACGTCCTCCGGGCTTTGTCGATCACAGTCGTGGTTCACATTAGAGAAACACTTAACTTCAACTTAGTTAAGTGTTTCTCTAGTGTGAACCACTACTGTGCTCGACAAAGCCCCGAGGACGTCTGGGCGAAATATCGCACTGTTACGTGGTGCTGGAATAAGATAAAAACATTGTTTATTTATTTTTCAATTTACAAAATGTAGTAACTAGTTCACATCGTACGATACGAAAAAAAAACTATTTAAGCTAATGTTTTAACGAGTATACCATTCGAGTCACCTCAATTACACGCTGCTTTTAGCAAATGTGGTATCTTGCTAGTGGTTGTCCCTGACCGAAATGTTCCAAGCGCTTCTACGTGTTTGTTGTGTTCACTGTACGAAGTGCAGTAAGTGAACATATTACGGACCTGTCGCAAACGTGAACATGACCAATATGATCCGAACTTCGAAGCGTAATACCTAGGTGGCTAGGTCGTACACTGATTACCATATTAATATACCTGTCGATCACATTCCCCATTCAGAATGCGGGGAAACTAGACATATCGTTTCTCCCCAATCGATTAATATGGACAATTGTCCAGTGAATCATTCAGCTGGTATGCTATTCTATTCAGGTGAAGTGGGTAAATGTACTAAAAAGAAAAAAAAATCCAAAATTAGTGTAACTTAACTCCACAGTAACAGCGTCGACAACTTTTCATATTCAATAAAACGGGGCTACATAAACTGTTTTCTGTCCTCGGGGACTTCAATGAAACTATAAATTGTATGTACCGTAGTAAAAGAACATCTGCTTTTATACAATTATGTTCTCCATTAGAAATTTACAAAATTTGTGCTACAGAAAAACGACATTTCATGTACTTCTCTTCCACAAAAGCTAAGCTGCGTTTTAACTCGTTATAGCACGAGACGTGGTCTACGACCAACAAAAAGAATCGCAATCACAAGCTCAATTCACGGCTAGAGAACGATAAGGAAAGACAATTTGTAAAGAAAGCTGCACTGTGTGATCGTGTGTGTTATGAACGTATGAGGAACGGTTCACTCATCAAGAAATGGATTTGGCCTTTTCAAATTAGCTCTGAACGTTATAAATTACATCACCCATATTACTATAAACGTTTTATAGTGTCGTAATCTTAGAAATCTATCATCTGACTAAAAAAGTAATTATGCCTTTCCGAAATATGTTATGCTCATTATAGCAAAAAAGGGGACGGATGTGCTAAATAAGGATCGGTCAGTGCTTTCTACCTTTTTTGTATGGATATCCCAGTTGTGTCTCATCGCTTTTGTGCTGGATACGGGCAAAGTCAGTGAGTCACCCCATTTCAAGTTCCCCCATCATTTCCTCTTTCTCTACCTAAACAGTGAGAGAATCAGAATGGTTCAAACGCAACTGAAGTAGGAAGGCCAGCCGCCAGCGACGTGCAAACTGCAAATACTCTGCTCCTTACTGCACTACTTTCCACTGCAACTGCTAATAATAATAATAATAAAAAACACTACCAACAAAAAGCTTTCTTTCAAACGCCAAAAGCTACAAATGCGCGAATTTAATTAAAGTAGTTCCAAAAAATATTAACGACAGACAGCATCGTCTTTTAATTACCTAATGTTTAAGTGCACCTCGTTGTAAGTTTGCTCCATTCTCGAATTTAACAAGTTTGAAGTTAAAATAACAGCGTTACAAAAAGGGTTTGTGATGAATTAAAAATGTCTCCTTTACAATAATTCATGTTAAACTGTTTAAAATATAACGTATACGTAACGTTATATGAAGTTTTACGATTTTATACACCCCTGAAGAAGAATCGGAAATATAGATTCGAAAGTTTGTGCAAAAAAAAAAGACAAGAATTTGTATAGCATACCCTTTCTTCGCGAACGTTATACACTAATTATATAAAGGATATAAAGGACGATCTCTCTTATAACTGGTATCATCTTCATGCGCGATTCAACTTTGAAAATGTCCCCTCTTCGTTGCGACACTTAAGCTAGTTCCTCAGTGACGAGGCGTAGTGAGGCGCGGGCGGCGCTGCGCTCTGAGTGGCCAATGATCACTGGATAAAATATATTTTATCCAATTATCATTGCGCCGCGCCACCCGCGCCTTGCCATGCCTCGCCATTGAGGAACTAGCTTAAAAATTCTGTCTTTTCCTGGACACCAAACTCCAAGACCTATCCTGCGTGATTTACTTTAACAAAATCTATACTGAAGATGTGGGCAAGAAATTATATATTCATTGAAACGTTTTTGTCAGTACACTTAACTAGTCTTTTAACTGAATACGAAGTAACACTGNCTATTTGTATTCAGATACCACTTCAGATGGAGAAAGAAAGAAAGAAACTATCTCTCAATTCTCCTTTGACGTCAGCGCCTCACTGGAGTCCCAAGACAGACGTTATGTCTGTTGGAAGAGAATGGGACGCAGATACGGGAAGAATTATCACCCCAATTTACTAAATGGGATGAACTGCCTTCTAAGGCCGAACAAATTCCCGCGATGGACGATTCGACCATGAAACAATTCAGGAGGCAAAGTGCCCAATGGCAACTCCGCAGATGTTTAAAAAGGGAATGAATTAAATAGAGTAAGACTAACANCACACTATGCGTAAAATTAGAAATCGCGCGTTAACTTTACACTTGCAGTATTTCATTCTTTATCATATCAGAGTGGAGTTTATAAATAAATACAAAATTATGGGAAGCAAAGAAACCTCACACAGAATAGATTCTTTCACTCGCCGAAACAAACTACTCAAGACGCATTATTATTTAACAAATCTGACGCCACAATTGTGGTTATTGTTGACCAAGCATACTTTTATGGATCAACTCTTCGAGTGCTTGTAATGCGAAATTCAAGTTTTATATGTACACACGCAGCACATCACTACATGCATTCTTCAATTAAATTATGAAGCCGCTGACCACAATCTAGGGATTCTAGTCCACATCAATTTATCTACTGACTTCACTGGCTGGGTACTACGCTGCGCACCCGAAGTNCGTCAATTCTAATCCTACGTCACTTTCCGAATGGTTGTCGCACGACGTTGTCTAGTAGTAATTACAAAATTACTGCACATTCTTTTTAACAACANTCGTGATAAATCTTACGAGATTGAAGAAAACAAGTTAATCACACGGTGCGAGAAGGTTTTACGATGGTAATAACACAAAGTTGAAAATAAACTGGTTTCCTGTAAGGGAGTTAATCTTGAAGCAAACCAAAGGTAGAACAGCGCTAGATTAATTCACCACGAAAATGTTGGAAGGCTTTGTCAGGTTCTACTATTTTCAATTTTCAAACATTTATATTAGTCGATAAATGATCCTTCACAAAGAAATCGCCCCTTTATGGTGTTCGCTACCGTCAGGCCAAAAATCACGTTCCCGCAAAAAATGTGATCTATTTCTGGCTTATGTGGAACAATCCGGGAAATTAATCAGCGAGAGACATAAAACAATATAGTGTTTATTATGGAGTTTTCTAAAACTAATTAAAATATAATGTGAAATTCGGCAAATTCGCCCATTTTGGCTAAAACAGTCGAATTCACCAAATTACACGCATTAGATTTTATTTAGTTTTAGAAAACTTTACACCAAAATAAACTCATGGCGTTGTTCTATGTCTCGCGCTGATTAATTTCCAGGATTTGTTTAACATAGTCAAAAATTAAGCTATTTGTTCTCCGGGANCGTGATTTCTGCCCTGGCAGTAGCCAACACCCTTAACTGACTTCTGCACCTAGAGGAATGAAAACAAGCTCCTGGAAAGTAAACTGCTCTATTTCTGGATTGTGTGAAACAAATCCGAGGAACTTANGTTGGAAGCACAGAACAATACATGCACTTTATAAATAGCTTAGCATCAAGTTTTTTTAAACTAACTCAAATTTATATGTAGAGTTTGTTTAATTTTTCGGTTTTTCTACACAAGCCGAATTATACAAACTATACACAATATAGATTTTAAAAAAACATCACACCAAAATGAACTCAATATACTGTTAGTACCTAATAAATCGTGGAACAATGTTGACATAGTTCAGTCAACTGTTGGTAATATCCAAATCCCTACTCCTACATGTCAAATACTTTTACTATCAGTTTTAGTTTCTCATACGTGCATTTAGATTTACCTTAGATAGGTCAATCCTACAGACTGGCTGAGCACGGTGGTAGTGATACCTTAAAAAAAAGGTGGCATCTGTAGATATCTGTTATGACGTTTATCGCATTATCAATTGAAAGGTTTCATTTAAATCACAGCTGTTAAAACATTCAGAAACACATCACCAACGGGATACTGAGTTACAGCTGGTCTTTTCACGTTAGCATTCCAAGGTCGTTTTTGTGATCACGTGTCCTAACTACGCAGAAAATAAGCAGCCACCATTTATTATTTCGCTGCTTAAATATGGTCGAGAGTTAGTTAAATTACAAATGGTTTTACACGCAAGAGTGGTGGATTGCACCAGATGAGGCAGGTTATTGTCCTCAATACCACAGTAGACACGCTTTAGATAAAAACATGACGCCACGATAAATAATGGGCTGCAGAAAACGGAAATGCTTACTGCACCACCGAACAAAAACCGCGTGGTGAGCAAGGCAGCAAGCATTCTTCTTCTCATCTGTCAGTCTATTGCTCTTCTGTTGCAATCTGAGCCGCTCAGCTGTCGAGTGGGCACCCACGCTTTCCAACTCCACTCTACTTCCTATTCGGTCCTTCACTGCGGGGGTCCTCCGATACAGATATGAACAGTATCGTTAGAAATAAAACCGTAAGATGACAAAGCACATACTGGTTCGTAAATTGCACTTGGCTAGCTTTTAAATTCGCAAATAGCAATATCCATCAGGAAACTCAGAAGAAATTAAAATAACCCACTTGTAACTGACCTGCCCACGATTTAGTGTNAGACCCATTTTTGCCCTGTTAAATAATGTTTGCCTTATCAACTATTTAATATAAAGAAAACTGTTTAAAGTCTTCATATATTTTATACTTAAGTAAGGGTAAATAAAATAGTTCTTGCTTTACTCGTGACGGGAATTCAATCCGTAACTTCTCGCACCAACTACCTCCTTCCATGTGGCTGCTGACAGCAAGGATTAATAGTCAGCTGGATTTAACATGAGAGATGTCAAGCACTGAATTAACCTACTTTTCGTTTACTACTAGCAAAAGGAAACGACTAGAATGAACACCATAACAGGTCACTCTAAATACGTAGGTACAATATTTCTGAAAAACTACAGTAATTTAGGAAGAACTAAAAACGGGAGCATACATTCAGTTCTCCCTAAATTAATGCACTAAATACATAGTTTTTCCTACATGTCAAATGAAGTATTTCGGTGGATTATATTTCGCTATTACATCCAACTGTGTTCTTATTTGCCAGTATTCAACAAATATGTAACGCAACTCTTGATATCACGTACGTAACTCCAACTGTTCATCATCCTAGAGACTGATATTCCGAAGAGTGTCAGATGTTTCTTGGAACAAATTATAAAAGTAGCAACTTTTTCTAACTGTCACCCTGCACTTACCCGAGAAAATTAAAAACACGTTTGCATTTTCCAGTCAATAAAATTTAATGTCACCTTGTTTCTCTTTCATCTTGATCGTTCCATTACTTATACGAGCGACTACCAGAAACATGGCATGGAGACATGAATGGTCAGCACCACTTTGCAAACAACGTCACAACTCGCAAACATATGTCGTGCAGGGTGAGGGGCGTTGCTACTTTGAAATTCCCATTGCGGGCTAAAACTGGACATCCTTTGTGCAATTTACTCATTCCCTGGATAGATCGTTTCGCTTCGCAGAATCGGACGGCATGCCATGCCCACCTGCTCTCTTCTTTTTCTGTATCGTACCAGTGAAGCCAAGGCCAACCACGCAGGAACGAAAGCGCAATATCAAATTACCTGCTCGCCAATTCCGTACAAAAACAATGACGCCGAGAAAGAAAAAAAAAAGCTATAGAAGATCGTCTAAACAGAAAGTAGAAATCGAAATCCACTACTGCATGAAGCTATGCAGAGCCTCGTTCCCAAANTTACTGTTTCAACTGCTTAATTTCGGTATATGACAAGTCTTTACTTGACTCGTACTTTGTATTCCCATAATATAATTAATTTCTACCACTGCACTGTTACTACTGAAAGACATTGAGAAACAGAAATAATACAAATTATGAAAGTCGGTGAAGTCGCCGCCACTGGAGGGTCACACACACCTCGCTTCCAATCTACCAGGCATAAACTCTGGTTCTACAGACAGGATTATATAACACGACTAAAGTAGACCCAGACAAAAATTGCAAATCAGTAAAGTTTACTTAATAACAACGTAATTTATTACGCATCCTCTTATTCCACCATTTCCTCAAACATTGCTCAACAGCTTCATTGCATTCTATCTGCATTTGGAAGTTGACATCGTTTGGTAAAGTAATTTCTATTATCAGGCCAAATTACTCTTTAAGTAATATTTCCAAGAAAGACAGGAAATGTCAAAACTACTTCGTGCTGCTCACAGTTAATGCAAATTCTTAATAGGACATCTGACATACTGATAACACGTGTTCTGAACAAGAATATATAGTACACCTAACCATCATCTAGGCAATTGGCCATCGCTTTTGTATGCTTGTATGAGTAAATTCGTAAACATATTAACAAAATCATATATAATTTTTATACGACAGACTTTACAAGAACCAAATAACTACGATCTAAACAAGTTCGTGTGTCCCATAATATCCTATGAAAAGTAAACGGTGCATATTTTTGCGGACCAATTTCAAACAAGTCAATGCCTTTACGAAGAAAGACACTCCACCAAGCACTACAGCTTAACCAGATTGAATCCACTGACTCATTTCTTTTAGCTATATAAGNCGATGAAAAGCCCGTGGAAGCACACAGACATCTCTTCTTACATAACCAGACCATCCAGTTTTAATAACTTTCTTTGTGCAGTTTGTGTGCAGTTCAATAACATAATAAAAGCCAATTTCTTTTAACTCTCTAGTACTAGCGCAATGAGTAAGCAAAGCCGGCCTAATGCAGAACTTAAATAAAGCAAAATACAGCGCTTAAAAACCCTACGTGTGGTTATCTTTTTCCTTTTCTAGCTCGCAGAACTTTTCTTTATTACTACCGGTTTAACATGTACAAGCCCTTTCTCTCTTCATTATAACAGGTCTAATGTAATGTTTTAAACAATTCAGCCCTTTTATGGAATAAAGCATGCTGGCCAATACACATCAGTTCGTAGCCCACTTGTCGTTGGGTCATTCATTCCATGTCAGTAATTCTAACCTTAAATAGAATCACATAAACGCCGTTTTCCAGTTCTTAAGCTTGCTTTGCAACTCCAGCCCATTTACAAACACAGCAAACCTTGTTAAGGTGGTAGGTTGTAGGTTTTACGCACAACCAACACTTTTAAGGAGTATACCTTTTTAGAGAAAAATATACAGTCATGTTACAAGCACATACATACCCCACAAGCGAAAATGCTCAATGCAAATTAAGTTGTGACTTCGCCTCTATAAAGAACTATGCATTTCAAAAGCAAGTCATTTATAAGCAAAGAAAGGTAAAAAGAAAAGGATACGAGACAACGCCAACGTCTTACGAAATCATGTACGCTGTTTTGGTAAACAACTTATCCTCTCTCCCCCGATATAATGNCAAGGCCGAGCGACTTCGATAAGGAACAACAATTGATTGCAACGTCACCGAATCCCCGGCTTTTCAGACAAACCAATGCCCATATAACAGCAATCCTTATTTTAACCCCTTTACCCCCTAACGATCCATTTTCAACTTATTTTACAGTGTTNACTTCTGAATCCCTGGTGACTCTGCAACATCAACAATAATGATGTCACATCCAGAGCTTACATACGTAAAAGGTAGAACTTTGACCCAGTTATAGATAANCCATTGACTACTATCACTTTCTGGGAGAGGAATAACAAAAAAGTGAGTAGCCATGATTTTTGCAGTGAAAACCCCAGTTTTCCAACCATAAAAACGAAAATGTTNTACATACTAATGTCCACTGAATCCAGCAATAAGGATCTGATATTCAGTAACCACAGACAAACTACTACAAGGATATTCTTAATTAACCTCGTTTACTTCTGAACTTCAGCCCTGACTGTTCCATTGTGTGAGGAGTAATATTATTATCACAATAATCGTTTCCAGAAGTCTGCAGANGTCGCATAGTAACCTATGTCTGTTTAACTCCTTGCTATCACAAAAGTCTTGTAAGTATACTGATAGGCCGACAAATGCGTTTCAAACAAAATATTGAGATGATTAGTTATGTTCTTATTATGATTACAATATTTGCGAGGACTACACAATATCTACTAAACAAGACAGTTGGCGCGTTTACTGCCAAACTCTACCGACTGCAGCGCTACTGAGCTAGACGCATTAAATCGTCCCTGTTCACACAAGTACAGACTATAAACATAAATTTACATTAAATTTTAAGTAGACTTGGGCTAATATTTTCATATACAGGTTTTAAATATAAAGAAATTACAAATTTTTATCACGTTTTAACAATAGTATCAAATGTTCAAATTGATGATCTTCATGTGCGAGAAAAAATGCAGAATGAGAAAAGTATGTGATAGTAAACATCAAAGTGATTTTTTAGGGCTTCTAAGTAGCCGTTATGAATAAAAATGCCTAAAATACCAACTGAAATAGCAAACTATTAATTTTCACAACTTAGAAAATTTCTCAGACAGGTTGATTTCCAAGTTTACAACATCTTAAGACTAGTGGTTACATAAGTAAGGCACAAGAAGTTGGTTCAAAAAGTTTAGTTTTATGTCTAACCATCTTGCTTGTCTGTTGAATAAATCTATTTTGCACGTAACTGGACTTTTTAAGGAGTTTTTACGTCATCCTACTCTAGACTGTAGAATGAGATATCCTGCTTGGCATAATAAGCTTGGTTATAATAATGCATGATATTATGAAATGAGACAAAGTCTAGAAAACGGGGGTTCTAATTCTAATGAGACCTTAAATACTTACGGTATAGCAAACTAAAAATCAAATAGTCTACATCACATCATAAACAAATTAACACACCTAAGGCAAGTGTTCGATTTACGCAAGTTCAAGGGGATTTTGTCTAACCATTCTTCGTCTTGTTGAGTTAGATGGGGACTGTGCTAAAAAACTTTGTTTATTTTAACTAGTATATACTTCATAAAACATAGTTTTAACGAATTCTCGGAGTAACGTGTCAATTCGTTTAAGATAAAAACATAAGTTACACTTCTTAAATAAATCTTCCGGAGTGATGCACTTGACATGTGGATGCAAAAACAAGTTTTCCACTTATTATGTACTTTCCACGGGATACGGTGGCACAGAACAGTTTTAGGTGCCATTTCCATTTTAGCTGAAGTTAGAAAAATCTAAAGGTTATTTTCTGCTGCTTAAGACAATGGTATAAGTTATACGTCTAGGGCCGTTACTAATTAGTNTTTTTCTTTTGCGGTGATTTGCAATTTGCACGTGTATTTCTTGCTTTTCACGTAAAATATTTTATTTTGGTCCAAAAACTACGCTTTACGCGTGTAATCCGCGTCTCTATCAGGCCATACCATGTTGACAGGTGCACGAAGGCTCTCCTGCTTTCAAACAATACTGTACGGTTTAAAAAAAATCACGAATAATTATATTTTCCGTACCCTCATATCACAAATGTACGTTGAATATCTCGGAGCTTCTAACGGGGGCGCGGAAAGTGTCCGAAACTGAAAGTGTACGAATGAACGTCACTGAGCCAGGGCTGTCCAAAGGACTTTAATATTTGAGACAAAGATACGGCAACAATGGAACAGTAAAGAGTCAAAACCGGAAAGCGTACGAATCGGAATCTGTACGAATCGGAATCTGTACGAATCGGAATCTGTACGAATCGGAATCTGTACGAATCGGAAAGTGTCCGAATCATGTTATG